>CAEGAF010053488.1:0-173524 GCA_903067075.1 Micropoecilia bifurca
GTGTGTGTGTGTGTGTGTGTGTGTGTGTGTGTGTGTGTGTGTGTGTGTGTGTGTGTGTGTGTGTGTGTGTGTGTGCGGGCCTGTGTGATAATGGGCCGCGTCCATCAGCACACAGAGCACGAGGCCTCCGTATCGGGCTGGAGACACTTAATGCCTGTCACAGGGTTAGATCAAGTGTGCACAAACGAGAATTGATTCCTTTGAAAAACAGAATCCAACCAAGGACAGTTTTCCCATTTGCCAAGGTGTACGAATGAGTGAAGAGTGGAGGAAGAAAATGGGAAAAAGAGAGATACAGAGAGAGAGGGAGGGGAAAGGAGAGAAATCTGTTGATCTTTTGAGATGAAAAGCTCTACTTTCACGAGCCGCAAAATGAAATGGTGGGCATGAAGTCCAAGGCTGTAGGAGGAGGAGTTTTTGCTTCGCCTCTTTTGTCGTCCTCCCGTCTGTCCGTTTCAGCAGAGATGGAGGTGAAGGTGACCACATATCAACCTTTTTATTTTTATTCTACGCTGGCAAGAAATCAGCTTCCTCTTAGACCACCAAAGACGCAAATCCAAAATCTTTCAATGCTGCTTTCTCACATCATTTAAACCGTTTACAATACAAAACTTGAGTGTGGGATTTTATTAAACACTTTGCTGTGTGGAAAGAAATTGGCATTTAGCCACGTCTGTGTCGGTGCTTTGTAGAACAACCTCAACTGCTTTTGATGATGTGTCTCTGCTAAATGCTAATCGTTTATCAGTTGATCTTTGTGAGTTAGCTAAAACTAAGCGAGGCTTCTGCAAACAACGTTTTGCAAATATTGCTCTGCACTAGGGTTGCTGTGCTGCTAAAAAAAGCGAACCTCCAGTTTCAAGTCTTTTGCAGCCCATAATGGGTTTCCTTCCAGGTCTTAAGTGCATTTAGCTCCATTCTTCTTCCCTTCGACTCTGACCAGCTTGTCTTTACCGCTGACAAAAAAAAAAGAAACGACATTCCCACAGTATTCCCATATTTGTAGCCTTGGGTAATACCAGCTTAAAGTTTAAATGGTGCTATTGGGACTATGATAAACATGGCAATATAACTTTTTTTTAGTTAACTGTATGACTGTGATTGCATGACAACACAATCGTTCTTCCACAAACACAAATACTACTCTTGAAAAACATTCCCATTTGTTATGCGCTTCTTCAGGACATAAGTCGCATAGACGGTGTGATTTGCATTCACTAATCTGCAGACAATAGCTGCACTTAAATATATTTTTTTAAGGGAAATGGAGAAAAAAAAAAAAAAACGGGGGCTGCACAGTGGCGCAGTTGGTAGAGCTGTTGCCTTGCAACAAGAAGGCTCTGGGTTCGATTCCCAGCCCCGGCCTTTCTGCATGGAGTTTGCATGTTCTCCCTGTGCATGCGTGGGTTTTCTCTGGGTTCTCCAGTTTCCTCCCACAGCCCAAAAACATGACTGTCAGGTTAATTGGTCTGTCTAAATTGGCCCTAGGTGAGAGTGTGTGTGTGCATGGTTGCTTGTCCTGTGTGTCTCTGTGTTGCCCTGCAACAGACTGGCGACCTGTCCAGGGTGACCCTGCCTCTCGCCCGGAACACCAGCTGGAGATAGGCATCAGCAACTCCCGACCCCACTAAGGGACAAGGGTGCAAGAAAATGGATGGATGGGTTTTTTTGTGCAACAGCGACCTCTAACTCTTGCTCTTTTTGACTGAAAGCAGCTATATCACATTTTGAAACAAAGTACTTTGGTTGTATGAACAGAAAAATAATCTGTTTCTTAACCTGCCCCAAAATCTGGTGACTAAAACTGAATGTGTTAAAGAGTTATAATATGTTTCACAATGTAATCCAAAGAAGCAAATACGGATTAACAGCTGGGGTAAGCTTTACTAAAACATCTGCTAGATGCTACAGGGGGAAGATATTTGCAGTGATGGAGAAGATTATAAAATAATCTTGACTCCATCTGCCTACAGCCATAGAGATTATGTATAAGAAGTAAATTTCAGTTCTGTAACTGATCTTCAGGAAGAAAGATTACCCTGAGGTCTGTGTAAAATAGACAAGAGCTTCATTTAGCTCCCACAGGCCTCATTATGAACTTATGTTAAAGTTCATGACAGTACAGTTGGTAAAACCCTGGACAATTAGGGATAATCTAGAAAATGTGCAATAACAATCAATAAAACATCTAGGTGCATGTTCCAGATAAAGATTGACTGTCTTAAAATTTGAATAAAGGCTCAAGAGTTTGTGTGTGAATGTGGTGGATCTAATGTAAAGCTGCCTTTATGTTTGACATTTTAATACTAACTCAGTGTGTGAAGGTGTTTAATTTTGGCAGAATAAGAACTTCTTGTTTTCAGGAAACCATTTCTCTTACCGTCATCCAGAGTGATATCCTGTAGGCCGATGGAGCGGAAGGTGGGCTCCCTCTCCTCCGGTTCTTGCTTAATATTCAGCCTCTCCCCTTCAGAGGGAAAAGGCCCCTGAGGACTTAGCGGATGAACCAGTGGCCCCACAGCTGCAGGGGACAGGCTGGTCATCACTGGACTTGTGGCCTGTGGAGACGGCTGTCCTGAATGCTGCTGCAGGGGCCCCAGAGGACTCCCAGCTGAGGTGGGGGAGGATGAAGTGGGAGACTGGTAGGGCAGAGGGTGGACTTGAGGAGAAGAAGGTCCAGAATGAGGAGTGGGGATCATCCGTTGTGGGGGGGCTGTGGACGGTGTGGGACAGGAAGCTGACCTTTGGCTTGCTGGGTGGTATCCCAGACCTCTCTGCAGCTGCGAGGCGTGCTGCCCACCGAGAGGGTGGCCTCCCTGAGACGGAACCTGGCTAGGATTCGGAGAGCAGTGGAAGCCTCCGAGTGTGTGGAGGTGCGGGGACGAGGGGGACAGCATAGGCTGATGGTTCTGAGGGGATCCAACAATGGGATTGGTGGGTGAGGATGAAAGGGCAGACGGTGAGGAGCAACTGGATGAGTAAACTATTCCCAGCCCTATTGGGTGTGACGTCGCAGTGGGGCTCTGCTGAAAGGACATCCTCTCGTAGCTCTGACAAGGATGGCTGGGCTGGCCGTTGAAGGACAGGCTGTGACTCGGACTGTGCTGCAAAGGCTGGTATGTGGGCCGGGGAGGAGCGGGAGCAGAGCCCTGGTGGAACGTCATGTGGCAGTCTGCAGGGGGGTGGTGCAAACTGTGACCCTGGAGGTGAGGCAGGTGCTGGAAAGGCGGGGAGCTCAGGGAGGGACAGGGGCCAGGCAGAGGTAGCAGGCCAGGTCCGGAGCCCGTGGCCAGGCTGTGAAGAGAGCTGGACAGAAGGTTGTCCGATGGGTGGCCCTGATCAGGAGAAGGCAGCTGAGGGTGCACCAGACTGGGAGCATGTGCCAAGGGCATGGAAATGGGAGGAACGGCAGTGAGGTCCAGCTCGTCTCTGTGCTCCTGTTTCACCATCACTAAAAGGGAGAAGAGGAAAGAAAAAAAAGGTTGCATTTACATCACTCATACCATACTGTGTCTTTTTATTTTATTGTATGCTTTCACTTTATTCATTCCTAGTTTATGTTTAAACAAAGGCAGTTTTTTCTGAACGTGGGTGAGCCGGAGGACAATGTGAGAGGCTGTGGCATCAAAAAGAGCAGGATGCACAACTTCAATGCGTGCATGGCTGTGTGGAGTGTTCAAAGTAGACTCTGAAGTCTTCAATATCATTTCAGTCCTGTGCACAATATTACTAATTTTCGATCAGGGAATAAGAAACATAAAAACTGACCAAAAAATCTGAACATATACAGTAAATGTGCAATTTGTATAAAAACATGCAAAATTAATATTTATTATAGAACAAAAACAACAGAGGAGCAAACATTTGTACAAGTCATCTGCATGTGTAAAACTTCAAGGGTATTACAGACACCCACAAGTGAAATACTTTCAATGTTGTAAGAAAAACAATAAGGAAATATAATCTACGAATCTTTCAAGTTTTTTGATTTTAGTCAACATAAAAGGGAGACTTTCATCCTCCCCTGATTGCCTTCCTCCAATTTTATTATAGAAAAGCTCTGCAGTAAAACCTAAAAAAGGACCTCAATGCAGTGAGGAGAGTCAGAAATATGTGACAGCAAAATAGGTCTCATTCCAGATTAACACAGCCTGCGAAAAAACAGACTGGCATTTTCATTGTAAATGGGGCCATTCCTCTTTACTGTGACAGCTTAGAGCACTGCTATGCCAATCGGTAACCTATTTCCCAATCTGGTGCCTTGTGACCACAAGTTTTATTTTTATCCAGCTCTGAATCAGAAGAGAGCATATGTAGTCAGTCTGGTTGCCATCATGTGAAATGTGTGGGACGAGGAACTGAATGCCCCCCAGCCAAGATCGCACTGAAACAAACAAATGAGTGCACTGACTGTGCCCTCTTCTCACCCTGACAGACCTTAGGAACTGAGAGAAACAAGAGGCGCAGTAAGGCTAAGCACAATTTATTTAATCTGAAAACAGGGCTTGGGGATATTAGAATGGAAAAAGAGTGATACTTTGAATTTAAGTCTGGCTAATCATAGCTCAACTCAAAGCAGCAATTAAAATCAAAGGTTTTGGTTAATTTTCTTAAAAAAAAAAAGGAAAAAGATATTATTTGCAACAGGCTCTTGGTAGTGGAACCCATGATGAAACATGAAACACCACTAATTGGCTGACTTTCTTTTTCTCTTTTTCTCCTGCCACAATAAAGCAGGCGGTGTCCGTGGTGACACCGGCGGTGTAAGCGACCCGGCTTGACTGACAGAGCAGCGTTAATCTACAATGCTCTGATTGGCTGCACTGATCTGTCAGCGGGGAAAACAGGAACTGCCTGTGACGAGTGGGCGTGCTTGCAAAAAGAAAGGCTGGGTGGGTGGATGGGCAAGGCCCCTTGTACGCATACACAGAAACACAGACACACACAATATACACACTGTTGCGGTAAAAGTCAGGGTTTGGATGTGTTGCACAAAATGCTCACATGACAATATAATACGCCAACAGCGTTTTCAGTTTGACTGGTTTTAACAGAAAAAAAAAAACAATAACAATATTAAAGGAAAGAACGAACTCGCTTGACTTCAACGAAATTATCAGTGATGCTCAATCACACATCAAAGTACCAAAGCTGAGCCTACTTTGCAAAATTATCAGACTTTCAGTGTGTAGTGGAGTTTTCCTGGATAACAAAAACAAAATGCAGTGAAACAAAAACAAGATGCCACTGTGAGTGCCAGATAATATCTGTTATTGTTCAACACCTACCATCTAAACCTCAACACAGGTGCTTCTTAATAAATGAGAAAATCGTCAAAAAGGGAATTTAGTTCATCGAATCCAAAAGCAAAACATTGACATCACATAGATTCGCTACACATGGGATGACATGTCATGTTTATGTTTGTTAATGTTGATTAATATGAGCTAAACCTACTTTTTTGAGACTTAGAATATGACTTCATAAAAAAGTAGAAAAAAAGCATTTTTAAAATACAGAAATAATATGATACATTATGGCATGCCCAATTATGGTGAAAATTGCTGACTTGAGAGTTGTCCAACAGATGATCAATCACGAGTAGGGTAAATTCATCAACCGGGACATTTTAGTGCAGTTCATGCTTCCTTCTGCTGACAATGTTTATGTCGATGTGGATTTCCTTAACCAGCAGAACTTGGAACATCCACTGGATAAAGAACCAATATCTGGCTCAATGACTGTGGAGCACACAGCACATTTGGGTTATTGTCAAGACCAAGTAATGGCTCCTGTTCTTGAACTCAGCCTTGCCACAAGCTGATCCCCTCTAGGCCCCACTACACTGATGCAGAAATTTATGCTAAAGGAACCCCATCTACTTTGGAAGAAGGCCCCCATATCTGTATTTTTAACACATAAATCACTTTGTGTGCATTTTTAACATTAAGTGATCAGATAAATTAACTTTTCTAATTATACTTTTATTTATTGAGCTATACTTGCATTTTAATTGGAGATACAAAGCAGAAAGGAGGCTCACAAACCCATGTGGAGAAGTGTGCAACATGGCAACGATGTTATCGCCGCTCTGAGTCACGCATTTTGAAATTAACCTGGAAGTTTCTGTACAGCCGGATGCAGAACGCGAACACCTACAAACAGCTTGCTCATCATTTTCAGAATCTTTCGAGATTCTTCAGGAGTTTCAAATTCATTTCAATCATGCCTGCTTCCTCCAAACAAACCTGAAAGGTAGGTGAAGCGTTGTGATTGGCTCCTTTTCCGTTTTCCATTGCAGACATAAAACTGCACCTGCACAGCTGAAGACACAGTCTTACTGTGGTAAGGAGGGATTTCCACGACAATGCATGACTAAAAGAGACACACAAAAAACAACACGTTGATGACTTAATAGTTAATAGAATTAATAGTAAAATCAGAAAAATACATCACATTGAAGAAACCCAATGTACATTCACAGAAGTAAAGAAAAAAATACTTACACCTTGGGTTTTCTCACGAATTATTTTTGCTTCAACTTCCCATTGTGGGCGTCCATCTAAAATAAACAGACAACAAAAAAACAGAAAAGTTAAAAATCTTTCACCAATCGTATATGGTCAACTTATTTCAGTCAAAATAAATTAAATCACAGTTTTATTAGGATTAACTTTAAACAGTTTCTTTGGAAAAAATATCCCGATTTGATTACAGACACTAGAAACAACCTCTAATTTTTGTCTTTTACCGTGAAAGAGAGAGAAATTTTAACAGCTTTCTAATACAAATCAAATGGCCTAAAACAATATCAAAAATCCCACCGTTTGCTGTGCCTGTTTAACTTTATGTTGACAGCAATGGAATATTTATAAAAAGTGCTTAAAAAACGCAAGGTTTCCTCTGAGGGACATTATTATTTGGATTAACATCTTAGAGGCGACTGAAGGAAGCAGTTGGGATGAAAAAACTAACAGGATTCCTGTGTGGTTGGAAGAAATCCGTCACTGCAGCCTGGAGAGGAATAAAAGGTTTGAAAGCTACAGGTCGGATTGGCCTCTAAGCTGAAGTAAATAAACTTGCAGATGGCTCCCTTTTTTCATAGTGCTCACATGTTGCACCATGTATATTCTGCACCTGCATGGCCTGTTCCACAAAACCAAAAGGATTCCCCCAAATACCACCGTGAGGCATCTGCAACATTTCTGCAGAGACGCCTAGTTTAAATGTAGATTAAACAATGCGCACCAACTGCAAGCCTGTTGTTTTTAAGCCGTTAAGCCAACTACAAGAACCACTAATTCCAAAATTTAAGCTGATGCTCTGATGTTACCTGAAAATTAAACCTGGATGTAGTAATCTCCCATCACTTTAGGTAGTTCTAACCTCAAACACATTGACTCGTTTGAGAATTTACATCTTAACTTGTTGATGACATTTTTTTTTCTCTTTCTGTGAGCAATGACCTTGACAGTTGACAGCAATGCATTATTACTCCACAGCTTGTTGACATTCAACAGGCAGCAGCAAGGGCCCCACATGTTCTGTCAGACAACAAGCACCAACAGGAGCCTCATACCACAGTAAAACAATGACCTGGATCATCGAACCACCCAGTTCTTGCGATTTCTCTGTGGAAAAGAATGTACTCCCCATTGTGCTAAAAAGACCAAACAAATCTTAGAGAAAACATCGTTGTAAAATGTATAATTGCAGAGGTTTTATAATGACACAGCACTATAATGCAGCACCCTTGCTGCATTAGTCACTCTTTAAGGTAGTCACGGTCAGCCTTTACAGTCAGATTCTTTGTAAACAGCCGTGCTTGTAAAAGTCAAAGACCTATACCAATTATGGACTTACTTCAATTTCAGAGTTTTACAAAGTCAAGTAACTCGCATGGTAATCTTTTTCAAGATTAACATTTTAAGTAATGTACATCCACCCCAGAAAGGAGGATGACTGTTGGGTCAGTTTATATTTGGGCCCTCAAGCAGTAAATCCTCATACTAATACCTCATATCTGATTACTTCTTTGAAAAACCTAAAACTAAATCATCTTCTTTCTAACCCCCCCTAAAAAACAAACAAACAAACAAAACTAAAGGGTTAAGATTGAAAAGCCTGCTATGACTAGTAGATGGTTAAAGCATGTTTTACTTCAGATTTACTCAGCTATACAATAAAGATCTGTTGCTGTATGACCTTTAGACAACTGGCAGTGAATCTGCCTAGTAAATATAGCATCCAATACTTGCATCATTGTCCTTGTCACAGTTTTCCTCAGACTTGACATTTATGTTAGCATCCATCATTGCTGGTGGATAGCCAGAGTTGCATTCTGGCTCAAAAATATACAAATCACTGAATAACTTGCAAATAAAACCTTCTTTATTGTGTGATATTTGCTTTATTGCCCCCAATTTGCATTGTTCATCAGGAGAAAAAGTTAATCAGAGTAGATGAAGATTCAGAATCCATCAAAGCCTGCTAATCCAGCATAAGCATTTCTTTAAAAGCTAACAAATCACACAGAAACTCATTGATACTTGTTGTCAACACTTATTTTTTCCATTTATTATGAGTTCTTTTGACAGCTTGTGACCAGGATGGTCACTATGTGGGGTTTTATTTGTGTGATTGTTTTACAAACTTTGTAATTTTGTGAAATGCACTACAAAATCCTATTCTGTATCCAGTTGTTTTTCACTGTAGACGTACAATTGTTGACAAAAAAAACCCTCTGGCTATTTGCTTTAAAAGAATCTTTATGTGTTGCATTTAAGATTAAGTAATTAATGTCACTCCATCATCACTAGATTTTTTTTGTTAATGTGGTTTCACTGCATTATGAAACCTGGTAGAGAAAAAAGTCTCTCAGTTTTGCTTTCTTTTTTTCTCTTACCAAAGGTAATCAGTGTCTTTCTGCAGCGAAGGTAATGAGCGCAACCATTTGCACAGTGCTAATCAACATCACATTTCCATCCACTTTCACATTTTTCTGTCTCTTTCACAGTCCAATGAGTTCATGCAATATGGGGCCCAAGTTACTGCCAAACCGAGAAGCGCCTCTCAGAGGTTTCCACTCGCTACTTTAGCCAGCCATGCTTCACTTGCTCCTTCTGAAAGGGCCTGAACATATTCCTCAGGGCAGATCTTTTAAATAGACGATTTTATAGTACAGCACTCGCTCACAAAGGCAATACCACTCAGCTTGTTGCCATGTGCAAACTTGAATCTGCTGCTCTGTATCACAAAAGTACCTTGGGCAGGTAGGGACTGGTTAAGCAAATGTCATCCATTTAAAATTTCCACCCAACTCTTCCACGTCCTTCTTTAAAGAAGAAAAGAATGGGTAAAGAAAATAACTTTAAATACCACAAGGAATTTAAGCTAATCTTCAGCTTAGAGTATTTGTTAACAGATAAAATCAGCTTTTAGGGATAACAAATGACTAAAGTATCCGTACAAGTGCTGCATGAAAGCCACTAATATTTAAAATAGAGAGTTGAAATACATTTATAAATATTTCTTTCAAAATTTCTTCTATAAACCAAGGATACTGACCACATTTTAATCACTTTTTAAGGCATTTACAGCATTGGAATTAATGAAGCCTCCTTTGTATTTTTGTTCTAGCTAATCTAACAACCACCACATAAAAACACATCAACAGTCAATTCACTGTAATAAGTAATGAATAATATCTGATCTGGTACATCTTGTTTTCTGTTTCCTCAAATGTCTTGACTGCTTAAGGAAACACAAGCATCCACAAAAAATCCCATGCAGGCTTAGGGAAAACATGGGAACTCCACACAGAAGAGCCCCAGGCACACTGAGTATTATGTGACATCAAAGACACGATTTTATTAATCTGTTAAGCAAGTCACGGACTTTCAAGACATGAAGAGCTAAAAACAAGTCATGGGTAACGCTTCCTTTCATACTTTTCAGTCTTAAAACACCAAACATTATCTAATGTACATTTTATTTAAGGCATTTACACATCTAATATTGCCTAACATAAAATTCAGCATGACAATCCATCTTGGAACTACACTGTACCCAAAGATATTGCACAGGCTCTTCTTACCAGGGCCTTTCTCCAGGAAGATAACCTTGGACTCTGGGAAGAAGTTGGAACCAGTGATCACCATCTCTTCACCCCCACTGACCAGACAGCTGGTGAGGCTGGACTTCTCAACCTGCGGCAGCTCCTGAGCTGAACGCTGGGCTGGGAGAGATCCAGAAAGTTGAACAATAGCTGATGAAATTTCGCATTATAATGTCTATGTCGGTGAAAACAGATGTTTACATACACCGTGTTAAAAATGACAGAATAACTGTTCTTTTTCACTGACTGATATCAGATAAGACCCATTGTTTTCTGTTTTAGTCTAGGGCAGAAAGGACTACTAGTTATTTCTATTTGCTAAATACCAGATCAGTGAGAAATAGAATATTTTAGAGATTACATATATTGCCTCATTATTTAGTAAAAAGAGCTTTTTAAATTGTATGACTAAAATCAAACTTTATTGTTTTAAGTGTTCTGTACATTTTCTGAATGTGAAGAAGGTAAAACAATGCTTCAATCTGGCATTTAGCAAATATAAATGGGTTGAGGAATCCTAGCTGACCTAAAACAAGAAAACTTTAGTCTGACAATCAGAGCGGGGAAAAATAGGTTATTTATTTTTATTGTGCCAGTAAATATCTGCTTTGTTTTAACTTTAGAATCTTAATCAAATATGGATTGAATGAACATGACATTTAAGTCTCCATCGGCTAAAATGTCTCATTAGACATTCTAATCAAGACAATTTCTAAATAAATATTGTTGGGTGTTTGAATATAACATAAAGTGTACACTCACAGCACTCCACAGGAATAGAGGCAGCTTGCAGGGACAAAACCTTCCCGTTGGGTTGAGGGATGTGCACTCGAAAAACCACGCGGACCCGTGTGTTCTTTCGTCCTATATCCGTCTCCCCCTTCCGCAGCTCGATGTCCGAGTTCCGCAGCTTCAGTATGCCAGCACAGTCAATACTGCAAGGAAAGGAGGGGGGAAACAGTTGGCCCTGCACAGCACCATCAGGATGTTAAGCATCTCAGGCATATTTAGTTAGTACTTGTAAAAGCCTTTGGGTGATAAAATACCCCGCAAACCCAGTAGGAGATTGGCAACTAAAACTGCCTGCGAGGGTAATTTATTACAGTTATAAATAAGAAATCCTATACCATGAAAAAATGCTATGAATCACACTGTAAATGGAACCAGATCCTACAAAAAACATAATTATTTAGCTGTAAAAGGTCATAGTTATATAAATAAAAATTATTTCCATGCTCCACAGGAAATCCTGTAAATTTCTTTGTGTAACCAACCCTTACTTTAGTGTAAAGTAAGAAAATCTATAAAATATATTTTGGAAGACATTGCATATATTTATAGCCAAAAGGGTGTTTATTTTTCCTCGGTTAGCCCTTCCATGTGGCCTTATAATGCAACTTTTACTTCCGACATGTACCTGGCTGACATGCTGTTTTCAGGAAGCAGAGGGATTTCAAGAACTTTGGTGCTGGAAAGCAGGATTTCTTGGCTGGCCGTTGCTACAGTCTTCCCGGTGATCCGGTGCACCTGGTAAAAGGCGTGTGGCCTCAAGTAGCGGTCGTCTGCGGTTCCTATGAACATCTGCACATTCACAGGCTTGTCATTGTAGCCAGTGAGCTAAAACAAAACAGAGAGAGGTAGAGAAAGAAAACACACAGACGTGAGTCCTTGGGCTTGAGGTGACGAAAGGTGTGAAAGAATACACACATGTTGTACATAGCTCTACTTTAGGACAGAAGTTCTCAATATGTCTGTTGTGTATTTAAAACATAGGAGAAATTGCCACAACGAGAAATTTGAGTGCATATCTGGTAGTTAGCATTTCATTGAAAATACTTTCACATAAACAAATATCTATGGTCCAGCTGTGCTAAGTTAGTACAATTTAGAGTGTTACATTGTTATCACTTTGTATTGTTAATAGTAATCAGTCTGGTCACTTAGTACAACAATAGAAAACAAATCACACTGGTTTTCCGACTTGCACATAAAGTTGGAAAACCAGGATACTTTGAGGATGTCCCTATGTTGACTTCACAACTAAACAAAAAGTAGCACGAGTTTCTCAGTCTGTACTCTACTTCCCTTTCCTTTTGAGTATTGTGTTTGAGGCGTGGGTGGCAGTGGCTATGGTGGTAGAACAGGTTGGCTAAAGATCCAGTTCGCAGTAAAAAAAAAAAAAAAAACGTTGCCAAGTTTGTGTGGACGCAGCTGTGGATTGGATTGGATTGGAGGGAGGCCACTGTGCTGTGGCAATCCCATGGAAGGAGGGCAACATTACATAGTTGAAGCAAAGATTAATATGCCTGACTTTCTGTTCTGTTCAGGTTTATTAGCTCTACCTTATAGTTAATCTGCTCCTATCAGTTATCAAAATCAATAATTCCTACAAGAGGTGGCCAAAGTATTACTTGAGGTTCTTGTGTCGTATTTTGATACAAAATAAGAAACATGGCTTTAGGGAATCAAAAACTATCATACTTGATGTGGTACTTTGCAATAGTAGCATCGTGACGGCATGATACTTTCGAGCTATAACATTTCTAACACTAAGGAATTTCTATTTCCCCACAGAGAAGACCCTGGGAAAGGCGCAGAACTCACTGGAGGGACTGTGTGTCCCATCTGACTAGGGAACACCTTGGGATGTCTGTTACATTCACAACCCAGTCTCAGATGAGCAGAAGACTCCTTAAAATGAATGGATGTCTGAATCTTTTAATGAGAAAGGGAATCTCTACAACATATAAAATAAGTTGTTCTTCCTCAAGTTGTCTAATAGAGAAAAAAAAGTCCTCAATTCATTCTGTGTTTTCTGACTTAAAGATTGTTTTTTTTCTTTGTATAGTACCAAAGATGCCAGTGAGAATGTCATCAAGATTTCCAATGGTTCACTTGAGCCAACATGGTTGGAAAATGAGAACCAAGCAGCAGTTTTCCTCTCTCAAGTCGTCTCTGAATGCTGCCACTTTAGCCGCTTTCCAGAGAAGAAAATATTTTATGGAGCAAAGTTGTTGCATGTTGGGTTAGAAAAAAAAAAACTAAAGGAAAATGGAAAGAAGAACAAGACCTTTCTTCTAGAGAAGGACAGAACAAACAGGCAAGCCACACAATCCCACCACTGTAGTAATGTTGTACTTGGAAGACTCTGTGACGGCAGGATGGCATCCCCCCACATTCACGCTCACACCGGACTGCTCTGAAGTGACCACACCCTCAGTCAGATGCAGGGTAGCTTATAGACACTAACAGAAAAGAAGAAGAAGGCCTTTCATTGCTATTTCACCATTTTTAACTGCCAAGCTTCAATCCCACCACAGCTGGCTGCTGGCGCATTACCCTGGCCAGTTTGCGTCACACACCCTAGAGTCAGTGTTAGGTGGAAAATGATTGATGCATGAAAAGACAGAAAGGTGGTGAGCTAGAAATAAGTTGTTTGGCGTTCCAAACCACAAAAATAATTTCAACAAGTAGCCTGTGTTCCTTATTTGCTGCATTTTTCTGAACAGTTTCTAAAACAGTTTGACGAGCTAAAAAAAGTAAATGTTTAAGAATGTGGGTGCCTATGTTCTACCATAAAAAAAACACATATGTTCAGGGCATACTTAAAGAAGGATTAACCTACAAATATTTTTATTACTGAGAAGTACGTAAATAAACAGAGTGGAATAAATCATAGGAGAAATGCTAAACTGCACAAATTATTACATGAAACATATAAACTATCATTTTACAATGGAATCTTAACTGAACCTGTTGAAGCAAAACTTTGGCACATTCAGGTACGCTGCCACTCCTTTATAAAATACTCTGAATGAGTTTTAAAATAGCACAGTGACCAATCTGCATGAATGACTAAGCAGAGTAGCAGATCTCCTTAATTTAGGGTGTGCTTCTATGTCAGACAAAGTAATAAATCCTAAGATCAACATACCAACCTGATCTGAAACACACAGGTCATCAAAATGAAACATCTGGATTCAAATAAATAAGTTGCAAGAATCAACAGCCCTTTGAGTTGTTGATTCCCGTTTTATAATCACGTCTGCATATTGTTGATGTGAGAACATGAAGTCCTGACTCGTGTTTGAATGTATGCATGTCTGTACTGTGCATCGTGTGTTGGTGTGTATATGCATGGCTTTAAATGAAGTTTATTCACAATGCCATATCTGTTCCAGACAGGATTAAAAGAAAGCTAGGATCTGTAGAAGAGGAAAGACAGATGTAAAAACAAAATTGTTACAGGGATAAACAAGAATTTACTGCATTGCATGTTCTGAAGAGTGTTTTTGCTTTGTATTGTTTGCTAGCTCAGTTTGATTCTTCATACCAAACATGTTTTATGGCAAATGCTTCAAAGCATAAGAGCTGGTATTTGGTATTACATAGAATCAGTTTCCATGAAGTCAGAACTTGTAATTAGAGATGCAACAATTATAATAATTTTGTTCTTCATGCAAAGTTTTTAGGATGCGTTTTTTAAGAAGCGTTGTACCGTCTAGTAACTATATTTCCGTTTAACGTACAGGGAATTCAACAACAAAGGATTAAGCAGTCTAAATGATAATTATAAATTTATTATAAAAAATTATTACTATCAAGCATTTCTGAAATACCTTTGTTTTGTTATCCCATGTGCAAAAAAAAGTTTATGAAAGCAGACAAGGCCCCATGGTATATTCATGCTTTAGAAAGTTATTATTATAGCATGTCTGTAATAATACCCCATATACAGAGCTGTTGGTGCAGTTTTTGTCAACTTTTCTTGCATGAAAAGTCAACCTTCGCTGCATGTTTTACCCCCTTCTCTCTTTGCCCATTTCCTGTCTAAAAACTGCAAATAAAAGCCACAAAAACTTTTAGAATTTTTTTTTTCAAAACATTTTTCATCATCCCATCCCAACAGTTTAACGTCAATATAATAGAGAAATTGACTTTCTCTATAGATCCTACATTAGCGCAGCTTTACCCCTCCCCCACCTGTTCCTGTGCACCATTAGTGTGAGGAGACCAAAAAAAAAAAGAGTCAACCATCACTGCTTTTGGCTAATGTTGTAACACAGCTGGCTGCAGGCTCACAACCCAGGTGAATAACTTGACTAAGCACTCATTCACTTGCCTGTGAAATGTAACAAATTAAATCTAATAGAAGTCTTACAATCAAAGGTATAAGCAAACTTCAAAGGACATGTAAACAAGAATGTATTGAGTGTCACAATTATCAAGTTAACGAAAGCTTTTCTACATGAATGCACAAAACACACATTAAGTTATATCACATTCCTAAATCACACCTCCACCAAATACTAAATGTAGGGATGAGTGTAAAACACCTCATGAAGGTGGTTGTTTCACTTTTAAACACTTCTCACTTCTTCCCTCCTCTCAATTTGAAAGCTCTGAGAGTAAATCAGGCCTGATAGAAATCAGTTGTTATATTAAACCACAGTGACATTAATGGCAGTCACAAGACCCCCAGGCCCAAGTTCGCTGAGGCATGTAACTGACTTCCAGCATTTGATTGTGGATCAAGTTTAGGATAAACCCTTTCCCTTAAAATAAAACTGCAGTATATGATTACAGACTCACCTTCTACTAAATAAAGACTCCACTTATTTTTGGCCTTCATCTGTTCCACTGAGGCAGTAATAAAGTGAGCACGCTGAGGTTGAAAAACATGTCCCAACATTGCATACATTCATACACATAGTTAACAACATTTTGACTTTTGATTAAAAAGACAAACATAGAAAATTAAAATGACTTCTAATTTCTCCAGGACTGTTTTGACTTCCAACAGCATACAGATAATGGGTGAAGATTAAGGGTAAAACACCACCTGTTCATTGAATAATTTTCAGATCAACAGCTATTTTGTCTGTCATTATCTGTGTTCGTCTCCTTCACAGTTTCTCTTCACCGTGTCGTTCCCCCAGTCTGTTTTGTCGTCATTGGTACTCTTCCTTGTGTCACTCTCTCCTCTCTGTCCCTGTCCTACCCTCTCACCTTCCTCAGCCTCAGCCCTCTGCCGTAACATGACACTTTCTCACAGCGACCGCCTGACTCTACTAAGTTGTTTCCCTGTGTTGCTCCGCTGTTGCCATGGCGAGACTCCCCGTGTGTATGCAGCGGTGTGTGTGCGTTTGCGTGAGCAGCTACATAGACCGATGCTGGTGTAAACTACAGTCCTGACGCTTGTTTAGGAAAGTGGATGTAAAAATTAAAAATGTGGATTTAAACACACAAACTGTGTTTTATGGAACGGTCTGCAATGTTTGGGAGACAGGGAGAGGGTGTGTGTAGCTGTCTGGTTAGTCTGTGCGCACCACAGAAATAAAAATGGGAGAAACAGCGGTCAAGGTCACGCGAGGTCCCATTTTATCTGGCAGTGGTTTCCCTGGTGTGGCACTGAGGCACCATGGGATCTATTGGCGCACACACACACACACACACACACACACACACACACACACACACACACACACACACACACACACACACACACAGAGAGAGAGAGAGAAAGAGTCACACAGCCCTGCTGTTTGCCCAGCACACCAGGGAGGGCAGTGAGAGCCAGGGGGCTGGTTGACTGTTTGTTTAAACAAGGTCAATACATGTGCACGCTCATGCGCATGCACAAACCGACACACGCAGCAGACACGTTTACTGTATACAGCATGAGGCCTGTATATGGCCCTGTTCTACTTCCACGCTCAATTCCTTTTATTCCCATTTTGTCCTCCCTCACTTTCACTTACTCTTAAGCACACTTCTTTTTCTCCTTCCCCCCTGCTCGGCAACTTTTTTTTTTCTTGTGCTGGGTACTAAATTACAAAACTTAAGTAGCTAGCCTCTCGTATGTTTACATCAAATACAACCCCGGGGCAAGGCAACAGTAGTCCCAGCCAGTCCATAAAGTGTAAACTGCATGAATATGCGCTAGGCACGGGCTTGTGTGAGATTTTTAAGCTTTGATGACCTTGTAAAAACAACTCAAGATTACAGTATTTACCATAGCAGCTAAAACAAAGTGTAGAATGATTTAACTCAAGGGTGTTCAAAGTTTTTGCAAAGTCAGACAAAATAATCAAGTTGAATGTAGTTGTGGGCCCCAAAAATGATAAACTTTCTAAACAATAAACAAAGCACAATATATCCCCTTGAGATTAGAAACATAAAAAGGGTTTTGTAGTGGACATGATCAAAGGAAAGTCCTAAATGTTTTGTGATATGTTTTCTCTGGTTGATATAAACTGTTGATAAGTGGTCCTGAAAGGCAGATATTGTGATAAAACTAAAAGAACACTTTGGTGTAAAGTTCCAGAATGGTTCCCCGAAAAATAAGCATATAATCAGATTATGCATCAAAACCAGCATAATAAAAATAGGTACGGTAATCAAAAATATTATTATATCTGAAATTATTTGTTATTTTTTAGCAGAAAGAAGAATAAGGTTTCAAATAAAACCAGATCGATTTTGCAGGTAAATACCATGATATTAAGAAATTGTGGTAATTAACCCAATGTTATTTCACCATTGTGATCACAAACCAACTCATGCCAAGGTAAATGTAGTGATTGCTCTACAAGAGACAAAAATCATACTAAATCAATTAATTACCGGTCCTGACACACCAAATTATAATGTCTATCCCTGCTAAAATATTTAAAAATGTAGATATTACAGTTATAAGACTCATCTAATGGGGTCACTCAAGTTGTGGGATCAAAATCATTTAATGCATCTAAGCTGGAGGAAATGAGGCTGAGTTGCAGAAATGCAGTTTTACATTTAAAATCCTTGTCACCTGACACCATAACTTCAATTAGATTTATCAGGCATGATAATACTGCCAATAGAGACGTTTTCTCTCTGTTACCTTTCCATAATTCAGTTTTCCATTACATTTGTGTGTTTTAGATTTGCTGTCATGCTGCGTGCTGCATGTGAGTGCAACAGCATATTCATTGTCTGTCAGCTTGTTTCTGCCGCATCGGCCTGTCCCCGTCTCTAGCCAAATTGGTAATACCAGAGGGGCTCCTTATATTTGTGTGGGTGCAGCAGCACACAAATAAGCTCTTTAAATATGCCCAAGGATACCTCAGCCTTCAGCCAGAGAGGCTTTGGACTTATATGTCTCCTAGCAACAGGTGTACCGATTAAGGTCTGCAGCTAGCCCCAGAGGAATGGCTAAAACAGCTACGCACACATGCAGCCAAATTTCAGTTTACAGTCATATTAAAAGGTTTAGGATAAAATTAACCAGCAATACAGGAGTATGTTAGACATAAAATTAATTGAAACACACATGTAAATACTATTTTATAAAACCATTTCCTTCCACACTTTTTATAATTTTCTTAATTTATCAAAAGGCAATTTTTTCTTATGGTAGCCAGAAGTTAAAATAAATTAAAGGTATATTTCAACAAATGTGTTTACGCTTTGGAAGATGGCAAAAATACAAATCAGAGGAAGAAACGCATCTTTATTCTTAACGAGGTAAAAAAAAAGGCCAGATATCCAAATAAATTAGAATGTGTAGGAACAGAGTCCCGTATAATACCCAGCAGTGTAAATTACTGTTGTCAAAGCAATTACAAAGTTACTGTCATTAAGAAAAACAAAGATAGGAAAATCATGATCACCATTCTAACACCATTTCACTATGTAGAGACAAACTACTCCAGAACACCTAAGAGAAAACATGCAATAAAAACATAATTATTAGGCATCACAAAAGACCACACTTTTTATGCTTAAGTATGATCTCTGCTTATGGCAACTCCTAATTATACTTTAATCTTTCATAATCTTATGTTGTTATATTAGACACTCCTAACTCAACAATAATCTTAAGATTAGTAATCAAAAGCTGGTCAGCAACAAGGAGCTGTACTCACAAAACGACACAGTTGATATCAAACTGACTCACTGTAATGCCATGTTTTGTTATCCAAATGAAAGCTCCAGATTTGTGTTTCATGTAGTGCTGCTACAACACTAGGATTACAAACCTAATACCACCACTAAACATCTTTTATAAATAAACATTGTTGGATATTTATTGACCTTAACCAAAAACATATTTGTTAGCAACTAGCTAATAGAAATAATAAACACTGTTCTATTAAAAAATATAAATAATCGAAGGTATGGATGAGTGGATGAATGGGGCAAGAAAAGTAATTTAACTGGCTACACAATTTCAGCTTGCAATAATAAATTTAACATATTTTCAACATATAATTTAACAAACCTGTGATGGCATTGGAAACCCTGATGAACATCTACACAATAACCGTCACTAAATCTTCTTCTCGCTATATCCATGCAGCATTAAACTGCCTTGTATTGCATAGAAACATGTTATAAAGTATAGTTTTAAATACCTGGATGAGTCAATACAAGAATCCTAAAACTGATTGAATACTCTGCAACCTAAACAGGCTACATTAGGTTTCTGTAGACAAATCAGTTCAGTAGAGTACTGATATGGGCAACGGCCTGGTCAAGAAATGGAAGTCATCTCCAGGTCCAGATGGCAGCAATGACGTCATTTGGTGACGTCACGTCACTGGAAGTCAAGACCCAAGCAGAAGAAGAGGTTTCGCATTGAGAAGTGGATATGGAGTCTATTTGTCAAATCTAAAAATTTTAAATCAAAACGACATATTGTAAGCGATGTTTGCTATAACTGTTTGTCAAGCAAACTATGTACAAACTACCAAAGAAAAACAAAATGCAATTAAGATCCAAATATTTTTGGATAAAAATGTACAGAATTTTAAGATATCTAGTATTTTACCATTTATATTTTAACATGCCACAAAAGATTTATCTTTGGCAACTGCAAAAATTCTTGCTGCATGTATCATTTTTTAAATATCCAGTGTGGAAATTACAATTTTGCAGCAGAAAGGTTGCAATCACACGTAGCTATAATATTCTGCCTTCAGGGAGCAGCTTATTAATTTTCAGCAGTACACCTGGAGAGTATGATATACTAAAATTTCTTAAATGTTCCAAGTAGTTTGACTCCCATCAAATGGTTTCTGCATAACTTCCCACAAAAAGGCTTGTATATTTTTTTATTCATATTTTATTTGTTGTAATTCACCTTGGATTACTTTACTTGTTTTTTCTACATTAAATAACAGTCTTAATTGTTCTAAAATACCAAGTAATATTATTAATGGTGTACAGAGTTACTACTAATTAACTAAATATAAAATCAGTTTTTCATTCTCAAATTAGAAGCTCTTAGACATGATCAATGCCTAAATAGCCAAGAAGCCAGAACTACAGAAAATGTGCAGATGTTTCTTATACCTGAATAAAGAATTGAATAAGTATTTAATATAAAGACAAAAAATTAAAAATCTCTTAACAGTTAAAAAATAAGTTTGTCAAACTTGGTGCTCAAACTACTTTGGTTCCTACACAATACCTCATTCACCCACACATTTTCTTTGTGCAGAGTCGTGCAAACCGCTGCTGAAGAGAAGCAAATGCTATCTCTGCCCTTCTCTCAACCGCTTTCCTAACGCAGCATGTGGTAACACACACCAGTTTGTGAATTTGATTATGAAAGCATTTCAATGTTTCTTTCATCCTTGGTAAGTTATTGCAGACCAATATATTGGAGCGGTAACTCAGAAAGTGCAACACCTCCCGGTTTAGTTGCATATGATGACATAAACTGTTAATCCAGCTAATCTAAAGAAATACATGTTTTATCTTCTTTCATGGCTTTTTCATCACAACAGCGCTATTGTGGCCTTTTTACAGCCTCTTGCTAAAATAGGGAACACTAGGTATTATAAATAACCCAACAAAATGTGTCTATGTATGTCAAATTAAATATATTCAACTAAACTGACTTGAAGGCCAAAAATTTAAAGGCATTACTGACCATGTTTTGATGTTTAAAATCAACTTCTAGATACCTTTGTGATTCAAGTCAATTGTCTTCAATTACTAGCTATATCAAATAAAGCAACACTACCAAACATTGTCTCCTCAGGATGAGAAAAGAGGGCAACAGTGACAAATGCTTGGTTAAAAAAAATCTGAAAGTTAAATTATGCATTGTCACATATGGCAGGATTGAATCTTGGTCTAACTGAGGTGGAAATGGTTAATGATTGGCCTGAAGGAGACTGCATGACTGAATGTATGAGGATATAGGCTGTTTCTAAAGCAACAAATGGCAGAAGTCTTTGTTGTTTTAGGAAATGTTGCGTCCACAGCTGTTCAAGTGTTGTATTTTATCTTACTTGTTAAATCTTGCATAATGTGCATAATCACTAGCGGTGAACAGAGTTTATCCGATGGTTTATTTACTCACAATCTGGAGACACCAAGAGCTAAAACATATCTTACCACCAACCAATGAAAAAATATTTTTACATAGAAAATTACAAGTAAGCAAGTGTACAAATATCAAAAACATACATTTAAACATTAGTGCAAAGCATTTCCATTAAAAAAAAAGAAGAAATAAAGCAAGTCCTGTATTCAATATGTGAAAAAAAAGTAATGGGACATTTTACACTGCAGTGCTAGCAAGCAAGTATCACAAATATACAAAGCATTATCGTAGGGCCATGTACATGAAAACACAGATAGTCATGTATTCAATAGAGATTTCTGGGACAGATGGAAGAAAAAAAATTGAGCAAAGGTCCTGATCATTAAAAGGTGTGCACAATAGTTTACCGTTTCCTGATTTCTTTATGATACTTATTTCAAAGTTGAGCTCAACTCCATAGTGTTTTCGAAGGGTGATTTTTTTTTTTAAATGTGAAAAAAATGTATTCCTTGATTTGCACATAATGTTTTAGTTCTTTAAAAATATCTCATGGAAATATGTTTAAACTCTTTTAAACCACAGCACTGTAATATTTGTGCTTTGTCCTTTAATAATAGTAAATGTGGAACTTTGATTATGGATTTGCTAAATTAATTCTCTCCACTTTTATAAACTTTTGGTGATTTAGTAAAGGGAAATTCAGCATAAAATGCTAAAAGTAAAAATTTGGGGAAAAATAAAACGGTATGGAAAATATAGAAAAGCTGATTTCAAAGGGAACTATTTTGCAACCATTGTAAAGTTCTGCAACAATGGTGAAAAAGACATTTCCTAAGTAACACATGAAAAAAAGCTTGGCACTAGGCTCTTAAACTATTAATTAGACTGAAATCTTCTTCTGTTACTTGGTCTTTTTCTCTCTCTTTATCTCTCATCTATGCTGTTACGCATCCTATCAAATGACAGACTAGCTGATGGTGTATTGTCACACCCTTTATGTCATCGTGCCAATCTGTCTTACTACTCGTGTCAGTAGGCTCACTTTGAGCTTTACAGTAGAACAGGATGTGAATGACAGTTTGAACTAACAGGTTGCACACTGACCCATTTTCAGTCAGATAATGACCCCTGGTTGTACATATAGGTGCCCAAAACTAGATCCAACATACTCAAAAAGTTAATTTATCTCAGTAATTCAGTACAAAAGACCAACTTATATATCATATAGTTACAGGATACTGTTATGCAGAACATTTATTTGAGTTTTTGATTGTTTTTTTTTTCTTATTGAAAGCCAAAAGTTCAGTTTCCAAGAATATATCCCCAATACATGACACTTGTACAGTTTTCAAGCTAGTGTAATGTTTCCAGAGTCTAAGATGATTTGGGGAGCCATGTCAACAGAAGGTATTGGTCCACTGTGTCCCAAAGTCAAAGGAGTTATCTTAGCTTTACATTTTGAGCACTTCATCCTTCTCTGCTGACAATCTTCTCATTCAGACTCTCATTAAAGTTATTCTTTCCACGACACAATCTTTGTGGAGAGGTTAATTTATTTTCCAGCAGGACTTGGAACCTACCCACGATGCCAATGCACCAATAATTCCTTTACTGACAACGATGTCACTGTGCTTTTTAACCATAGAACACCATAGGGATTCTATTGGTTATTATCATGAGGAAAGTGAGAGACACCAGATCCAGCAATGCAGATGTGCTGAAGATCATCATTAAACCAATATTGCCTTGCTAACACCTCAGCAGTGCCATTGGCTGATCACCTCTTTACCGCATTGCACTGATGCAACAAGTTGTGAAAAAAGATGTGTCTGTACACTATTGAATGCACAGATATACTTATCACAGGATTGACATTTAATTTTCATTTTATACAACATTCAAATTTTCTGAGAAACGTAATTTTTGGTTTTCATTAACTACAAGAAATAATCACCAAAATGATCAAAAATAAACATTTAAAATGTATCACTCTGGATAATTAATCAATACATAAGTTTAACATTCAGAATGGAATTACTGAAATAAATTAGTAATTTTATTCATTTAATTTATTACTTCCACCTCTAAATGGACTATGTGACAACATGGTTAATTTAGGCCACAATAGCAACTTCAGTCCTAAACACAAAACATGATTTTGCTCTACTGAAATAATTAGACACACCTTGGAGAAAAATTTTAACGTAAAAATCACAAAGAAGAAATGAAGTGTGAACAATATGAGGCGCAGAACTAAGGAGGGGAAAACGTTACCTTGACGATTGGATGGCCACCAGAAGCTGCTTTGACAGCTCCTCGGCTGCCTTCAGTCTCATAGTGTGCACGGTGGTGGGCTTTGGGTTGCACCTCTATCTTCAGCTCATACTGGCCAAACTGGCTGGGTAACGGCCAGTCTAAAGGAGGGAGCGAGGTTGTCCTGAGGAGACACAAACGCAAGTATACAGGTCAACACCCACACAGAGTGGTAGAGGAAATTAGACCTCTGGCAACAAACTCGACAAGTGCAACAGTTGTGTCTAAGATGTGGTCAAAAGCGTCTAAGGCAACCCTAGCAAAAAGGTCAGGATTATCATGAGATAATACAAAAACTAAGAGCAAATAGAACCTGTAGTATTGATTATAACCTTTCATCAATGCTGGAAGAAAAACACATAAAAAATGTTACCAAATTTGAATTGTATGCATAAAAGCCATCGCCTGACTAGTGGCTGGCTATTAGAAAAAAATGTCTAAAACATGGGTATTCCCCTGTCAAGGACTGACATGGTGCAGTCGGTGACGAATGGTAATATACAATGCATTGTTCTTTCTCCCATCAGACAGTGAATCACTGGAATGCCCACATCTGCTCGCTTAGTTCTTAAGCACAAACCTTGTTATAGGTCATGTTAAGACTCAAAGTGTGAATCATTTTCTAAGCGGGACTTTTTTTATCTGAGTCTTTAACATTTAACGTGTGGGTCAGAGAATGGGTGGAAGGACAAGGGTGTGAGTTAGACAGTACATAAATGACTATCTAAGTCTGCGTGCATACTGTACTACAACGTGTTTTCTGTCCAGAGGGGGTGGCATTGTGTGTTTTTCCTCAGTGCCTCTTTTTTGTTATCTGAGTAGGCTACAATCATATTTGAACAGCTGTACATATAAAACACTGAATAGAGGTCTCCATACAAAACTGGGTCCATCCACCTGAGTGAAATAGATTAATTTAGCAACAAACCATGAACACATCCTAAACCTTTTCATTTTGGTTTCATGGCCAACCTCCTGGATTATCTTATTGTGTGGCACTACTTTTCAGAAAAACATTTTTTTATTCATTTTTCTGAACTCAGATGTAAGACTTGGTAAGAAATTATTAAAAATGATTGAGAGAACTACAAATAAACTAAATAGGGTATAACATATAGTAGAAGCTTCAACCGTGAAGGATATACATGATGAAATTATAGAGCTGTAAAACAAAAGAAAATCTTGAAAAACAAATAATTCTTATTACACCTATACATCGATATTCAAAGTCCATAAGTAATCCTAAAATGCACGTCTCAGTTACAAAAGGAAGCTTTGAGTCACTTCTGCTACAACAGGTAACCATTACCACATCTAGATGACAGTCGTGTCCAATGATATCTTTTCGAAGTATTTGTTGGGACTCCCAGTTGCCTGCTCCTCAATCATGAAACACAATATAAAATCTTCATTCTATTAACTTTAATTTGAGATGAATACTGCCATCATTACTTTACTTCTTCTACAGTTATTGTGCTTTGCATTGATGGCCGAGTTTAACACTTATAATGTAACGCCATCACTCTTTTACAATGTCGGCTTTGTGCTAATGTGTTTTTGCAATTTTACACATTTCTTGAATTTAGACATGGAAATATCCCAACCTGCAAGTCTGAAAACAACTTAAAAGAAAAAGTTAAAAAATTATAATAGGTGCTATTCCATATCAAAAGAACATCCAACTAATTTAAGATAGCATTTACAACTACATATATCTGTACTAACCAACAGAAATTTTAACCTTTGTCTTTCTTATGGCAGTCCCAAAGTTCTTGTAAATGTCACATTTTGAGTCTCAATCAAGTAATTAAAATTTTCTCTAACAGCAAGCAACAATTAGGATCTATCACTCAGGCAAGGTATTAAGTCATCCACTCCTGGCATAAGTCATCATATAACCACCAATGAAGCATGTGGTTACATGGCCTCCATAGCAACAAAAACAGAACAGAGGAAATATGAGCTTGTGATGGGAGGGAAGGGATAGACCATCTTCTCACAAAGCCTAACCGTTCTCAACTGTCTGTATTAAATGCATGATGCACCCAGCCAACTGCATTCACAGATCCTTGATTTCCTACAGTCCGAGTTGCAATTAAATTTCTGCATCTTACCCCTAGCTCAATTAATGTTCTGACACGTTTTGTTCCACAAAACTAGGTAAAACTGTTATCGCTGTTGTTTTTGTAAAACAAACTCATGAATTAATAAACAAGGTTGAGGGCACTGCAGCTTTTTTCTGTTGTGTTATAATTATATTTTAACTGGATCATGGAAATTCATTCATAATTTTTACGTGACTCACTCGGTACAATTAAGTTCTAAAAACAAAAACATGAACCATAACAATAAGGCCAACTTCAGAGGTCATAACATGAAGATATATTTTTCATTCTAAATGTCATACTATTTATGTTTTGCATTTCCCTTTTTGTCATTTCCACTAAATGTCAAAACCTATTTACAGTCCTGAGGTATAGACATCTGACATTTTCCTAAGTGAAATTTACTTTTGCTTCAATCCAGGATTTAGTGCACAACTAATACCAGCTATCCATCATTTTTAAAAGCTAGAAAAGATAATACTGAACAGTTTAAAAGCTATTTCTCCCTTTACTGATTCTGTTATTCTTTTTTGTCACTCATGTTTCACTTATCAAACAAAACTTAAAATCAGAGAAAAAAACCATCAAACTATTATCTACACCTGCTTTCCCTGGGAGACTGGTCCCTGTCCAGCAGTCAGTCAGTGGACGAGAGGCAACTGGATACATGACTGGACATGTACTCCATCCATCACAGTCAAACAATAACATATGTTACGTAAAATATGATTGTTTCATTTATGAGATAAAAAAAACTTTCTAAATCAATGTGGTCCTGTGAGAAAAATGAATTGCTCCTCAACCTATAACCTGGTTGGTCCACCATAAAGTGCTTACAATAATGACAGCGAGTCCTTTTCTATGCCTGTTGCCACAGCATCTCTATTTACTTAAGTCTAAATTTTACCCCGACCAAAAACTCTTAATTTTGTTTTAATGAGCCATTCAGAGGTGGCCTGGCTAGTGCACTTTGGACCATTGTCTCACTTTATAACAAAAGTTGTAGGTTTAAATTTAAGAACTGATGGCTGGACAATCTCCACATAATATTTAACTCAAAGGTTTTGGGGATTACCAAGATGAGCTTTAGCAAAAATTTTGACAGTGCAAGGTTTTCCTTCAGGGTTCTCCTGTAGATTCTTTTTTCTCAGTTCTCTTTCTTATCATTCAATCATAAACACTGTTCTTAAGCTTTAGATCTTAGTCTTGGTTCTTTTGTCACCTCCTGAATGATTTGTTGATATCCTTGGGGTAAATTTGATAGCCACACGTGGAAAGATTCACTACTCTCCTATCTTTCGTGGATAATGTCTTGTGCCGATTTGCTGGGGTCTAAAAGCCTTAGAAATTTGTTTGTAATCCTGTCCAGATTGACGAATGTCAATGATGTTTGTCTTCTTGTTTTGAATTTTGTTAGATCAGGGAACAAGATATTTTAGCCCATTTCAAGTTTTCTGACTAGTTCAATTCAAGTGATTTCTTCATTGTAAACATCAGGCATTAATCACTCCCGATTGTAGTGAGTGCAACTAAGCCAATAAAAAAAGTTAAACCGGTTAATTCATGATTAAATATTACCGTATATTTTAACACAGGGCGAGGTTTGCTTTAGGTAGTTTAATCCCTTGATCATTTAAATCTACTATAAAAGGAGGCAAACACTTTTTACAGCCCTACAAGACATTTTGTGTCATAGTAAGAAGCTGACAATCCAAGCCATTTCTTCCCTCAGTCCCCCATCACCCAACACCACCCATTCCACCTGAGCCATCTGTTCAAAACATGGCTGACACACATGCAAGCATAGACAAATCAACATCCTATTTCATGGCTTCATGAAAGCCCCTTGACTTTCCTCTGTATAAGCAACATCTGCTGTGGGAACATACACCTACCAACAAAGGTACAATTGAGTTTAAATTGTGACTCATCATAGATGTGACCCCGTTTTTGTCTGGACGGTGATAGGTCTATGTGAATAAGTGTTTGTGTTATGTCTACAGACGTGTCTGTCTGCGTGTGTGCGGCTGCCCCTTTGCCATATGTGCCCTGTGCTGATTTACAGCGCTAGGGGCCAGTGCACACAAACAAGGCCTCATCTTCATCTGCCACACACATTGGAGAACAGACAGAAAACTCCTCCTCCTCTCCTATTGGTGTGTGTGTAGATTTTCTTGTGTATTCTTCTTCACACACTAATCAACCTGAATTTTAACATGCAGCTCAAAGTTCCCTCATAACTGAACAATGAAGACAATGAACAAACATGTTACCTAACAATGTAACTGATACACATTAACTAGAATAAAATGTTCACTCTTCAAAAAGAGATGTTTTTTATCTTTATGGCGAGTCACAGTACTCATTAACAAATTCAACACAATTAATATCTTAGCCCTTTGACCTAGACCGCCTGTCTACTAAGTGATAATCACCTTGTCTCAGGTTAGTTTCAAACTGCTGCAGTGTCAAAAGTCCAACTTTTTTATGCATTTTTGGGGGATTTAATGTGATAAGCAAACACAAAGTAGTACATTTCTTGTATCTTTACAGATTGAAAGTTGTTGCTCACTCTTCTTTCCAAAATAAATTGGGTTCCGTCAGATTGGACCCCAGATTCTTAATTAAATTCAGGTCTGGACTATAACTGAGCCATTCTAACACATGGACATTTATTTTTAAATCTAAATCAGTCCATGGTAGTTTCTAGTTGTATGTTTCAGGTTGTTTTATTGATAGATGAACTCTGACCATCTTCCCTATCCCTGAAAGCAACCCTACACAGCATGATGCTTCCTCCATCATGCATCACCACTGAGAGGGTGTTATCGTTAGGATCTGCAGTGTTAGTTTTTTTTTTTTTTTTTTACCATACTCAGCATTTTGAATCCGTGCCAAAAAGTTTAATGTTGGTTTAATCTGAACAAGACCTTATTCTACCTGCATGCTTACCTTAGATGCCCTGTGGCAAACTGCAGATGGGACTTTCAATAATCCCTTTGTTGAGCATACACCCCATTGCACCAGGTAATAATGCTGTCCTTACCTGACTTGTCAGTTTAGGTGGACAAATGTATCACGGTGGGCCTGCAGTTGTGACATACTTTTTTCACTTTTGGATGATAATTAGAACCTTGCTCATAACCAAATGCTGCTTAAAATTTACCCTCAATTTTATCTCTGAGGTTTGATCCAAGTGTGAGTAAGTTGGGACCGTTAGTCTTTATGCTTATTGTTCACTAATGTTCTCTAACAAGCTTAGAGACGTTTGTAAGGTTTTAATGAAAGTACGCCAAGTCTACTCAAGTAGACTTTTTTTGATTTTTTTTTTACAAGTTGGATAACTTGTTATTTGTTATCTGCTGTCTATTTTTTAATACAGTATGCTTACATAATATCTTCTTCATACCTTTCAAAGGTTCCTAATACTTTGAAGAGTTATCCTACAATTAATTTTGCTTCTCCGTTTCAAAATCAGCTACCTTACCTGAAAATAGGTGTATGACCAGGCTTGGGTTTATTCCATGAGAAGTGTGAGGGCACAGACAGAAACTGTTCTGCAGGACCATCTTTCTTCATGCTGTGCAGCGTGTCGTCTGGAGGAGAATTGAGGTTAGAAGACAGGTTTTCCTGGTCATCTAAGGCCATCTCTCCTTTTCCTGTCTGCAGAGATGTTCTATCCTGTGAGGTCTTCCTTGTCTTTGATGGGATGTCTGTCTCAGATGGGCAGCACTGAAAAGGTGACATGCCCATAGTGGGACTCCCAGCCCATGTGTCCTCTGTCACGCTCCCCCTGGGGGAATGTCCTGGCGTGGGTGTAGGTGAGTGATGAGGAGACAGGGAACCGGGATAGCAAATGTCGGCACTGGAGTGTCGCCTCTTCCCGCAGGGTGAGGTTGGTCGTGAAGAGGGCCTGGAAGGAGACCGTGGACTAAGCCAATTTTCATCTGTGACGCTATTGCGTGGTGAATGGCAGGGGGACTGTCGAGGAGAAAGAGTGGAGTGAGTGTGATGCACAAAGGGGGGATGATGGTGCTGCCATGGGGACTGCTCCTCTAGAACTCCCCCAACAGCCTGCGGTGACACACAAACTGGAGAAGTCAGAGGGGAGCCCAGACTAAACCTTGCAGCTGCTTCATTCAGCTCTGAGTCAACATCGTCATAGACATGTGAAAACGATTCACAAGATGAAGCATCAGAGAACCAGCTCCTAGAGGAGAGGCTGCTGCAGGGGCTAGGGCTGAGCGAAGAGTCCCTGTATGAGTGGTCCAGTGGCAAATATAGATGGTCTCTGGACAAGGGTCTGTCGCCATGGTAATCCCCATCAGGACCATTGGCCGTCAGCTCGCCTTCACTGGCATCTAGCTCTTGCTGGCAACTAGGGGAGATGGAGGTGATCTGGATACTGGGGCACTCAAAGGCTTTTGGTGCCTCCACAGGAGCAGAGGGCAGCAGCGGTGAGGTGCCATACTTGGAGCCTTGTGCCTCGTAGCTTAGGTGCTCAGTTCCTGTTTTGTGTGATGGAAGTCGCGGCGAAGTGCTGATGACCTGAGGATGGGAGTGCATGCCATGACGAGGCAGGCCAATGGACTGGTGGTTCGTGACCATAGACTGGGGCTGGCCCACATTTAGGATGTAGAATGATGTGTTGTCATCAGGCTCCAGGTCTACAATAGATTAAAAAAAAGGGATTATTACCTTACTGGAATACTGAAGACGCCACATTTTAGACATGTTATTGCTTCTCAAGCTTCATGCCAAGTAACCTGTCTGGAAAGACTAATGTTTTACACTTTCTGAAAATTCTTGTTGTACTTATATAATTCCCTGGAATTTAACAACTTAGTTTTGTGTATAAAGACATAAGAAGCGATTGCACAATATTATCAATCGGCCATCGATCATAATCGGCCGATTTCCATGAAAAAGTGTCTGATCGGTGATTAGGCCTGTCACAATAACAAATTTTGCTGGACAATTAATTGTCTAAAAAATTATTGCGATAAACGATAATGTTTCAAGACCTTTTGACACTGATTTAATGGAAATTAGTAATAATGCATGTAATTTCCTGCCATACACTTTATTTTGAAAAGAACACACAACTTTTCGGTTTGAAAAGAACACTGGAACTGATAAACTAAATCAGTTCCAGTGTTAATGGATTCTCAGCATCCATTAACAAAAAACATACTTGAATAAAAACTAAACATTTATTTCCAAAGTGGAAATAAATATTGCATTCAACCAAAGGCCTGCAGATTATGAAGTCTGTATAGTATATTGCCCTTCAGTAATCACTAGATTTAAATAAAGATGGGCACATCCGACTATCTAATACAATAGTTCATACTACACGATTTTTTGCCCCTATTTTCCCCTTATGACAATCTTAGATCGTTGGCCGACATCATATATTTTATGATGTAAAGCACTCTGAGATGCCTTGTTGCTGAAAAGTGCTATACAAATCAAATTTGATTTGATACACAATGGTGTCAGCTGCCAATCATTTTCCCCTCAGAAATTTAGGCAGTTTCATAGCTGACTTTTCTAAGTATAAGATGGAGTTGTATGCTATCTGTTGGCTATCCATAGTCTACTTTTAGGAAATGTGGTTATGTGACTCCAATAAACATGTAAAAACAAGTTATTGTAAAATTGGTTAAAGGTGTGCATAATCTGTCGTGTTCCACAATTCAACTAGTCCAAACAGGGATCAGAAGATAAATTAATGAAAATTGTTATGCAATGTTTACAGAAAAATTTATAAAATTGAATTAAATTGTACATCAATTCTTTTTTTTTTTAAATGTTGAAACCCAACTACAAAAAAGAAGTGATATATGCAAAAGTTTTAGTACATTGTTAGGAAACCCTTTGTTTATCGGAAGGGAAGTGTAAAAGGATGAAATGGCAACTTGGGGTAAAAAACCGGAGCTAGACTGAGCAATGACAACACAAGCAACCTTAACAGTTGCTGTTTTTATCTATTTATAAGTACTATAATAAATATGTTTTTCCATGATAATTTCCCACTCTATACTCGGATAATAGTAAACCACGTTTTTTGAAACCACTGATCTATTAATTCTACTAAACATTAATATTAATATCGTTCTCCTACTTAGAATGCATTTTACATATCACCGACATTTTAACTGTTGTTTCTGAGATTTACAATAACTTATTTGCACAATTTTGCCTCAAGTTTTCTGAGACTTGGGGCCAAGGTATTTCTCAGATGCAGGCACTAATCTACGCATTGCTCCTGGAGGGATAAGTGATTAACAGCACTTCTCAGGAAACAAATTCACACAACAATGTGTGCTGTCGGCTGTCATCGCAGCTAGCGCTAGGAGGCTATTTATACCAAAGGTCATCCAGCACAGGCAGCATATATGTGTATAAACAGACACACTCACTGAAACAGACAAGAGTCCATTGTGTTCATTGGCACTACTCAGTGAGAGTTTATTGATATGCTTTCACTGTTTGTGCTTTGCTGCTCCCGCTGGAATGTAATCCCCACATGTTCTACATTTTTCATATGTGAAATGTTAATTGCACAGAAATACTTCAATATTATACTTTCACAATGAGGTATCTTATAATAATTTTGCATTCACCATCAGCAAAAAGAAGAGTTATCAGAAGCAAAACATTGAAGGCATAATTTTAAGCTATCAAAAGCTGACAAATACAGTCATTTTATTTAAACATAGGAAAGATAAATATATTGACTAACAAGCCTTGGAGAACAAAAAATGGCCAAGTGAGTCTGCACAAATTAGCTGGTTTTGGCTAAAACCACAATGCGGCCTGTACAGGATACGGTTGTGAAACCCTTACACAACTCTTCTATGTATTCCTTAAATTTACAAACCTATTTTTTCCTTTCACTTTAGGTAGACCATTATCGTCAATATAATCGAATGTAGGTAAAATATTTAAGTTTAGATAAAAGCAAGCAAAAGTCTCAGCAAAAATTTTGAAAAGGATGCATGTACTCTCCAACATCTCCATCCAGTCCAGTAGCAACAACAGCGGCAAGAGTGGCAAGTTGTACATATTTATAGCTGCTCAGTTTCTGACTGACCCTGTTTGTCTGTCCCAAGACACAGTAATGGATCCTCTGATGACAGCTAGACTAACTGACAGGGAGCAAAAGTGAAACGACAAGCAGAAAAGGGAAAGCAAAAAATTTGAAAAAAGCAGCTGAAAAAAGATAAGTTAAAGGAGGTGATGGCTGACTGTTGTCTTAATGTACATACACAAAATTTGCCAAGTGGAATGTATAAATACAAAAGTGTGCTTTATTTGCTGCAAATAACCAACATTTGTTTTGTTTTTAGGAGAGTTTCTTCTAAAACTTGAAGTAATTACAGCTCAGTTGAACCATGGTAAAAAGCTTTCCTTCTGTACAACGCCCTGTGTAAATCTCTGAGGCACACATTACTAAAGGTCTAGCCTACTGTGACAAGTAATAGACAGATCTCAGAGCAACTAAACATTCCTGATGCATTGGGTTGCAAAACTAATCATTGATTAGGAAGTATAGAAGTAATGTTTCATGGTGAGTGAAGGAAAAAAGTTTGGGTTATGAACAGGTTATTTCAGGCAGCTCCAGAGTAATGCCTTCTGTGTAGAATGACTTACTCCTTTTAAAGGGAAACTAGAATATTTTTCTTAAGAGCTTTAAATTGCTGAAAAAATAAAGAAACCAAACAGCAGCTACAGAGTCTGAAATTTACTACTTAAAGTGGAGAGAGTTGGGGGGAGGGAATTCCTGCTTATAGTGCATCATATGGAGGGATTTATATACAGAAAGTCTTTTACTTTTGAGCTCAACAGTGAGTCTTACATTATCTAACACGCAGCTCTAATTAATCGTCTCTCTCTACCTTCCCACTTGTGATTTTTAGCTGCTCTGTCTCGTCTTTATACCTTTTCTGTTTGCTCCACTTTAACTCTTGTATAAGTATTTAGAAAATGTTGCATTGTCCAACAAGTCTCAGTTTCAGTTGCAGGATTCAAATAGAAAGGTCAAAATTAATGTGCAGCCAACAAATATGGAGCAACTGTGTGACACTCCAACCAAGCAATATTGCAGTTCTGAACAGAAAACTGATCTAACCCAAAACTAGTAATATCTAATGAATTGGCCAGCTGGTGTAATTCTTCCGTGAAATCATCATAGAAAATCTTTAATAAAGTCTTGATCTGAAAATATAAGGCATCAAAACACTAGTTATGACAAAACCGTGAGTTTCTAAGTTTACGTTTCATCCACTTGATGATGAAGATAGACAAATAAGTAAACAGATGGAAGTGATACTAGGGGTAACCAGGCCGCCTGGCTCACAGCCCTCATCATGCTCAGAGTTAAAATTAGGTTGCTACCTAAAACTGCACAGTGTAAGGAAAGGGGCGGGTGGCGGGAAACCCCCTTGTAAGAGCCAAAGTCACCTTAGGAAAGGAGGTCAGACTGGACCATGTAATACTATTTCCTTATCAATGGCCAGTGTTACAAACCCAACGCTCCTGAAAGGCCCGTGCGTCACAGACTCCTCAAGTGTCCATACATCAGACAGCCAATCTGGTTAAATAAAGATCTCTAAGAGGCTTTGCTGTACCTAAGCTAATAATAGTTTCGCCTCACTGGGAGATGCTTCAGTGAAGGAAGGATTGGTGGATGTTTGTGACACACCACCAAGACCATTGTGTTCTCACTGTAACCACAGGGAACAGACTGATCCGCTGCTGATGGAGGCATTTACCGTAGCTCCTTGACATAAAGCTCAACAGGTCCCTGGCTGAACATCACACTGCCAGATGATTCTCACTTGGAAGATAATCTCTTCCTCCCTCTTTCTATTCTCTCCACACACAAAGTGTGTCAGGGTGCTGTGACCAGCAATGACACACAGGCCTACATTCTGACAAACTTTGGTTTACTACAAGGACAAAGAAGGATTTGTATCAAAATAAGATGAACTATTCATTACTGAATTTGTATTTTTTGTCATAATTTAAAAATAAATGTATAAAACAGTCGTGTGAAGATGCACTTGTGAGCACTGTTGTCTTAAAGTATGAAGGTCCTGAATGCAAATCCTGGCCATCGCTTTTTTGCATTGACTTTTTCAAGCTCTAGGTACTAATAAAACACTGAAGCTAAAGTTGGTGCTCCTGCTGAGACATATCAGTCTTATAAACATCCATGTAGTACTAAAGATCTAATCCAAAGATTTGGTTTTAGGTTTTGGTTTTTGGGGTTATATATTTTACCAAAGCCCTGTCACATTTAGACCACTTTATTAGGCTATCTTTTTTGTTGCATAAACTTAAGTTAATATAGAGGGGGTTCTTATATTTTAAAAAATCTCTACACTATCATGTAAAGAGTAGTGCTACACAGCACGAAGGGGAATAGAAAAAAATTGCACAATAAAAACATTCTGAAAACCAGAACTACTTTTAGATATTACAGGATTTGGTATTTACCAAATTACAGTCCAGCTCTTTCTGTGCGTCAATTTTGCAAATAAATGTTTCTGTGTGCTTATGCATATCTGCATCTGCTCTTAACATATTAATGTCTCAGGTTACCAACCTGCCCTAACACCATGTGGTGCTGAAGCAGAGTGGTAATCCAAGCCAGGGTTCCCTTTCTTATGGGCAGGCAGGTTGATTAGGAAAGGCTCTGATTACATCCCCTGTACAGAAGGCTTTGTGTTTTGGTCAGTCTCCTCTTTCAGCACTCATCAAGAGCTGCTAGTCAACAGAGCACAGAAATAAATGTCCCAGTAATCCTTGCACCATGGATCCTGGTAAAAATGCTATACGTTATACAGAACATATGATAAATAATGCATTGCTTTGTTTTGAGACAGGGGTGTTTAGTAATCTGGTTGGCAAACAAATAAATTAATTCAAGTCTGTCTACACATCAAGAAGCATGGACGGCAATTATATTATTTCATTGAATAGCAATTACATTATTTTTCTTGGATAATTATTTTTAGAATTATCCAGGATAAAAATAATAATAAAAAAACAAATTAAACTGGAATTACTAGATGTTATTATCAAACATCTGTAAGAATCAGTGATCTGCTCATTTAATTTAATGTTAGAAAACATTTGACCTGGTAGATTTGTTTCAAAAGCTAAAATTGGAAAATGACTAAAAACCCAAACAAATTATTCTGCAGAGCTACAACATATCACACCATTACTGCGGAGGCTTGTTGCCAGGCAGACGGATTTAGGATGATAACCCTCTTAACAATTAGCCACAAAACAATATGTCTGCCCCCAAAGTACAACTTATGTCTTTGCCAATTTTTCCATTTATCACCAAAGGGGAAAAAATGTGCAGCTAAAACCAATTGTTCCGATATAGCCATGGAACCATGTTGGTTATAAAATTGTATTTAGGTCTTTCTTATTGAAAAAAAAGAAATATCCACAACAATGACATGTAAATGTAAGTGTGAATTATCTGGTGTGGTGTGTTAAATGACCCTCACCAGTCAGCCTGAAAATTGGCCAATTCAGTTCCACTGCCAAGTGTTGTCCCTGACAAAGGCTGATTGTATTTTTTTGCGCTATTACAGTAACAGATAAAATCTAGGTCCCCTCTTTCATGTCAAAAAACTCTAAGAAACTAAAAGCAGTTTTTTTTAGTAAGTGTACCCCTAAGAACTATTCAACAAAAACATTTAAAAAATTAAACAGACTGCCCTGAACTGCTAAAGCTTCTCCCCAATTATAAAAGGTTTTGCCATGACTCTGGTACAGGCTTTAATTTATCTATGAAAGCATTTATAATTAAATAAAATCACTTTTTTTTGTTTCAGAAACAAAAACATTGTAAATTTTTACTATAGATGTATACCTCTGAGCTTCCACAGATACAGTGATTACCGGCAGAGCTCACAAAGGTAAATTTAATTCCATCACCCAAGGTTTTCCAAGAACTCTGCGTCTGGCCGGTGCCCTGCATTTCTAAACACAGACCCAGTGACGCACATGCACACACGTATTGTAAGGCTTGGCCTACACCTGTGTCTCTAATCCTTGTTGGTTGGGTTTGGGCCAAACTCACTGCTGATCCCCTATGTAAATGTGCCTGCGACCCCAGGTAAAAATATACCTAATAATAACCATTAAAATTGTGCAGAATAAACATTCTGTTAAAAGTAAGGTAAGAAAGCATATTCTCAGTCAAAAGAATCATGTATATAACAGAAATGCCATGCATCACAAAATTAATCTAACAAATGAAGAAGAGCCTTTTGGGGTTGTAATCTGCAATGGTATGTTTGGCTTATAATAACAAGCCTTAAGACTGAGTAGCCAGTAGAGACTTAATAATGTCAGTCTAAGCCAATGCCAACATATGCCGGCAGCTAAATTAAGCTCCTAATTAACAATCTCATGCCGTGATAACATTATGGGATAAACGGAGTGCCAAGTAACCATCTGAACCAAATATTTACCAACAGATAAAGATTCTTCAGCAGTACAGGATCAACCCATCTAAGAAACATTAATGTGATCGTGTGAGAAGCTCTCTATTCGGGTTTTTACCATGTATCGTGCAATCCTAAATGACTGCATAAAAACAGTTGTGGCCACATCTTTGACATTGCAATGCAAAGTTTTGTTCCGGAAAAACACGACTTTATATTTATAATGTCTGGGGAAATGAAGAAAGGTGTCAAATATTTTTTTCTGAGCGCAAAAGACAGAAAAAGTGACTGACCTTTGTAAGTCTGTTTTCAAAGATGAACCGCACGATGGTGCAAGTTAAATACACCCCCACAATAAGTGACACCCACAAAGCAAGAAAAATAAACCAAAGAGCTTACGCTCCTGTGTGTAGCATAACACGAAGACATTTTTAGAATCCCATCTTTATGAATGATGCAAATAATGTTTTCTTCTTCAAGGGATACTACAGGGTTTTTCTCTAGGCGGGGTTCTGTGGATAGGTTATGAGCAGTCATTATTTTACAAGTTTAAAACCAAGACTGATGCAACTTTCAGCCATCTAAACCAAAACAAATCTGCCACATTGCATTTCATACTATGAGTCACACAGAGGATACCACAGTCAATACTTTACATGGATCTGTTCATCTTTGAGCTTCTTCAGTTTGGACTAAACAGCATTTAATTTTGCCTTGAAGCTAAAGCCAACAGCTAGTCAGAAGCAGGGCCCACACTCTGCTTTGGATTTTTGTAGTTTTGAATCAACTTCAGTGCAATTTATAGTTGAAACCATTGTCATGTTTAATTAGATGATTATTTACATAAAAGTGTGGTTATTTACAATGAGAACTGAGGTTCTCTGCACTCTATAACAACCTTTTCACTTAAATACAAATTGGAAAACAACGTTCTCCTACTTCCTGAACAAAGGTAATGCGGTACTGCCTCTCTCCTAAACGTTTGCGTAAATACTGTGACAGAGCTAAATGTTAGTGCTTTTTGTCAAGGCCAACTATGAGGATATGTTTGCTTCGACCTCTTCGCAAACTGAGCATTTTTAGAGAGTTATACACTGCTGGTAAGATACTGAGTGTTCATAAACTCTTCACACAGCCCAACTTGGAAATGTGTGACTTTAAACAAAAAGATGTGCTAAATGTCTCCATCAGTCTGTAGAAAAGTAGAAGAAAGCATCTGCACATTTGAAGAACAGTCGCTGCAGCGAGGACATGCATAACATCAGAGGCCGCTGCCAACAGGAGTGACATTTAAACATTCTGTTGAAGCTGACTGTGCACGTGCCTGAAAAAGTCAATCAGGAAGAGGGAGAAAGAGAGCGAGAGAGCAAAGCAGAGCGCCATACAAAGAAACAGTGCTTTTGTTTCGTGTGAGAGAGAATGCAAGGGAGCACAGGTGTCAGAAGAAAAAACAGATCAGAGGGAAAGTGAGACACAAGAGTTAAAAATAATGGGACTTCAAGAAAGGACAGTAATTATAGCTGATCCACAGGCCACTGATAAACACTTTAGTATGCCTAATTGTTTTATCACAGTTTATACAAAAGCACACAAATTCTGAAGTCAATGCATCAATCAGAGTAGGCCAAACACCTATTAAAAACACATCAACATTTCTGCAACAGAACAGAAGCACTTCCCATTCAGTAGTCAGGCCAAAAAAAGACAGAAAAACAAGCAGGAAATAATTATGGCGCAAACAGGAAGACTGCAGTTTCCACTCAAAGAAAATACAACTGGAAGCTCTATGACAATAACCAACTAAAGATAGCCTTTAAGATTATTTTTATCCACTCCACAGCTTTATCGCCCTAAAAGAACAACTTCAGGGTGATTTATTAGTTTCTTTTTTAAAGCTTAAGTTATTATTTTATCATTTTTAATTGCTTTAGCACAATAAACCTAAAAATAAAGCTTTAGAAAGGGCCTTGGAAGGGATATGTTGAGTTCATTATGGGGTTGAGTACAGAGTAGTGGAGAAGGACATGCACGTATGCACTGCGCCCAAGTTTGGCACTGGTTGCTGGGAGACCAAGGGAAGTAGCTAGTTTTTCAAGCTGCAGCTTGAATGCAGTGTGTATCTGTTAGATTGTCAGAGGGAGGGCATGGGATCACATTTAGGAGGAAGAGTGAGCGGCAGCAAGAAGGAGGCTCACAATATCCATCAGCCAGGAGCTGCACTTGTCAATGATTACTTGAGACTGAGTAGAGAGCAGTTTGACTCTGTTGACATGTAGAGAAGAGCAAGACTGTTAAAAAAAAGCAGTCTTGCTTTTTTTTTTAGCATGTCTATTAGAGGGTAATAGTTGCTCTTTTTTAATTATAGGCAGTATCCTAGCAGCTACAAAAAGATGGAGTGTATCTTAACCAATAAAAACTTGTAACTTCAACAGCAGTGAGTTGGAATCAGAAGAAGGCTCCAACAGAAGTAGCTTCATTTATCATCTGTACTTGGAAATCGTTTTACTTCAGAGGATGGATCTGATTCTTAAATATGATACATGAGAGTCTCTAGAAATGTCTCCAAAAGATTTCTTGAGGCAAAAGAGGAGAAAGATGAGGCAAGTTTTTTTTTGGCCTATGAAACAAACTGCTGGTGTACAAGACTCAGCTTGACACGATTAAGAAACAGTATTTTAAAAAGTGCTCATGCTCTGACTAAAATGTCTAAAATGTTATTGTGAAAGCATAAAATACTTTTATGACCATTCCATATGTATAGTTGCATTTTATTTAGTTTAAAATATAGTGAAATGAATAAGTTTAAATTTCATAAATGTTATAAGAATTGAGGAGTTCAAATGCCTATTATTCAAGCGCACCTTTTCACTGCAATCACAGCTGCAAGTGTTTTGAGGGACGTCTCTTGTATTCTGGAGACTAAACTGTTTGCAGATTATTCTTTGCAAAACAGGACAAGCTGGATCAACAGCATCAGTTTTTCTTCTGAGATTGCCCTTTATTTACCTCTATCCATCTTACTTCTAACATTTCTGCACAAAATTCCTGTCCCAACTCAATAAAAGTGTCCCCACAGCATAATGCTGCCACCATAATGTTTTTCACCAAGTAAGGAGGAATGTTAGTTTTTTTTTCACCACATATTTGGGTCACACTTGCATATGGGGCAAAAGAATTACACAATCGTCTTATCTGAGGAATTCATCTTCCTCAGCACATGTGCAATATCCCCCACAGTTGGAAGACTGAACAGATAGTTGTAATACTTTTTGTTTTGTTTCCTCCTCCTCCTCCAGAGTTAGCATAGTCCTTTTGGATGCATCTATGATTAATAGACGTCTTTCTCTCTTCACAGTTTAAATAGATGGCAACCTTTTGGTAGAATTAGTGTTCTGGCAAACTTTTCTAATTTGGATGACAGATCAAGAAACGCTCTGTGAAATATTCAAAGCTTAAACGATTGTTTTGCAACCTCTGTAAGCTTTTCCACAACTTTTTTCCTTGATGGTCCTGGTGCATTTCAACTAACAAAAAAGGAACAACAGTGCTGCCAGCTACGACACAAATTTTGATGTAAATGTAGGATTTTATTGAACAGTGTAAAAACATTGGTTCCCATTACTTGAGTTGACCCTCACTGTGGACTGAACATAAGGGGTCTCAAAATGAGGAAATAAGAGTCACACTAGTCTACACTGGTTTCATCAATTTGTTGAAAGACATTACAAAACCATAGATTGAACCTGATAAAAACATAGAAACAATAGCTGTTGGGACGATTTGTGTTGCCATTTTGCAAATAAACCACATGTAGTCTGTGGTTTAAAGAAGTCATTTCAACATTTAAGTTATTTCCTCACTTTGCTTTCTTTCTGCAGAACGCAGAAAGAAAAAAAAATCTGTAGATGCAGAAGTTTTACAGATTTCACTCTGCTGTAATACAAACTCTGACATGTTGATGCAGCGCAGCCAACAGTAGCTTGAGTTACACTAAATTTAAACTAGACAGATGCCTTGCATAGTTACTCATGCCTCACCCCAGGAAACAAACGTCTCATTCATCAGGCTGGGTGCCGGGACCCCCACATTTCTGCGGGGTTAGGGGGCACCCACATGATGATCTGACTATGTCGACCATATACTGTCCAACCTTTGACCTCCCAATGTTTACATTTAAATTGATACAACTGTAAGCTCATAAGCTCTTGTCTCCAGTCTTGGTTAAAACTTGAGTTCTATTAAAATGTGTTCATCAATACAATTTGCTTTTCTTTCTTAATTATTTCAATTTTCTATATAAAATTATTGTTTTTGCTCTGCAAGCAACAGAAACATAAAGACCTTTTAAATCAAACTTTTAGTGAGAGAATGAAAATATGTTTAGAGTATTTCAATCCAGGAACAAAAACTTCAGAATCAGAAATTTAAAAAGAAAATAATCATTAACGGCTGCGTCTTCTCTCGTCATCTCCTAACCCAGGAAAATGTGATGACATTTTTGATAATTTCTAAATGTGTTGTGTTGTACTAAACAGCTGTTAGAAGACTCATCTGTCTCCTGTTCATAAAACCAACACTTGGCTAGAATACAGGACTGCCGCCAAACTCACCTGGAGATGTGGCGCAAAGCATACTTCCACTCTTCTCCTCCTTACAGTGAAATGGCGAAGAGTGCAGACTTGCTGGGACAACAGGGATTCTCCTGCTCCGAGTACAAAGTAGTCACTAGAACCTGCCGCCTGCCCTCTGCCACTCTCTTTGGGAGCTCAAAATAGTCCACCATGAGAGCGATGTAATTTCAGTCTTTCCCACGACAAGGACTAGGAGGATCGTGCTCTTGACTCACAGGAGTAGAGCAATGACAATAACAGGCACAAGGGCAAAAGCGCTTTGTCCGTTACTTGTTCCCAGTTTAAACATTTCACCGTTATAAACTCATCTGCTTGACATTTTTTTTACATCCAAACATGACAGCGACAACTGCGCTGGTATAAAACAAAAAAAAAGCCCCAGCTCAACAACAGTTGCAAATCAAACCTGACTAGTCACTAAGTGGTTTTGGTGACTGCTGGCATCTGGATATTTCATTAGCTTAGATCAGCCTCTCTGATGTCACCCGTGGTTTCTTTCATATCCTGAGAGAGCCGTAAGAGGAAAGAAGCCTGAGGCTTCCTGGTGGCAGGTCTGCAACTCTGTTTTTGCTAACATACAAACAATAAACAGGGAGGGGAAAAAAAATCCTGCCTTATGACAACAACAATAGTAAGTACATATGAAATTTGAAAAAAAAAAAAAAAAAAAAAAAAGAAAGATTAGGCTAATTAATTAGAAAAAAAAAAGTCTGTGTTACGCACACCGGCTAGACATGCTGTGCCCCCCTCTTCTATCACTCCTCCCTGCCATCTGAACCCCACATGGTATGATCGGGCAGAAAGCCAGACACCTCTACACCGGATCTACTACCCTGTCACCCATAAGCGGCACTGCTGGCCCACCCCTTCTTTATTTCTAACCCCCAATTAGTCCACCACAAAATCCTGTTCTGCCTTATCCACCTTTGTCTACTTCAGCACTGAATCAATCATGTTTTCCTCTCTTCAAGAAAAACAGAGCGTACACAAACAGTAACAGTAAGTAGCTTAAAGACAAGAATTAGAAAGATCTTATGTGAATTTAAAAGCACCGTTGGACTACCTGTCAGACAATAAAAAGGAAAAGAACACAACTTTGAAGTTGTCTGTTGTAAGCAAAAACATCACTCATCCGCTCTCAGTGCCGCCACTTTCAGAAGAATTTGTTTCACAATGACGGCAGAAATTTATAAAGTGAATAGCCATCAACTGACACTGATTTTTACATAGTCACATTTATGCTTTATGACTCACATATCTAACAACACGTGGTTTCATTCATCAAGGAAGATCGCAGCAGGTGGTCTAATTTCTTTTAATCAGTCTCTAGCCTAAAGAAATTTAGATATAAATGTGTTGATTATTTTTTCTGCCAGGATTTTTTTCTCCAATTCTAAATATTTGTCAAACTCTACTTCCATTATTCTTTAACGTTAATTTTTCAAAAGGTTGTCGAAACACAACAAGCACTGACCATTATAATCACACCACCATGCTTCAAAAACAGCATGTGGTTCACAATACAACCATAAAGTGTCTTTGTTTTTCCCAATAAAACATTCTAATATAAATAAAATTTGTTTATACTTGATGTTACTTCTATAGGTGGGCTGTTAATATCAAACAACGTGAGAACATGTTTATCATAGAATTGATTTTTGTAAGTTTATCCGTTTTGAACTCCTATGTTCACAGATGCTACATAATTACTGTAGTTGTATATGTTCCTCTTTTAGCCTTGGGATTGACTAGTTAGTCACAGTTCTTTCACCTAAATTCAGACTGGATAAATGGATGAAATTCCTGGTAAGTGGTTTCATCTGTTTGTGCAAAGGAGACACATGTGGAGTCACTATTTGTTTCAACAGTCATCAGTTCTTCAAAAACTGTTTGTGGCCAAAAGACAGAGGCTGAAAAACTAAGTTAGCATTCAAAACAAGTCAATAAGGGAGTCAATCTTTAGTCTACCCATGACTTAATGTGATTCATATTCCTAAGTTCACAAGTCAATTTAAATAAATTACCAATTCAAAGTGAATTTTAGTTCAATACAAGAAAGACATTTTTTTAGAACCTATTAAAGTGAAATGCAAAGAAATCGGAAGTACGCTTAAACGCGAGTGCAATATGCAATTATTTATGGTGTTTGAATATTTAAAATAAGTAAAGAGAGACAACAATGATTGTACTTCAAACAGTCCTTTGCAATACAAATATTGTACATGGATACTTTAATAACGTGTGTGATATATTTTGTATCAGTTTTGAAAATGAAATTGTGGATCTGTGAGGCTAACCTGTTTAACTAAAGGTAAAATAACAATGTTTATAAATACATAGACTAAACTCAAAACCTGCTTCATGAAATTTTATAAGAAATACAGCAAAGAAACTATCATGTTTTACAACACCAAACTTAAACAAAATATATATATAACCACAACAAATGATCACTGAAGCCTGTCGGTAACAGATTTAGCAGAGTCAGACATTTTGTGCTGACTTTCTTATATACTACGGTGACTTCTGTTTTTGTAAGATATCTTTGCAGGACAGCATTGCAGAACTAGCAAAAGAAAAGAAAAGAGAAAAAAATGTAATGATGAATGAAATTGGCAAATGTGTTCTTTAATTTTGCCTTAAAATATCAGGGGAAATCCCTTACAGTAGGTTTGCCCAGTGCCTGTGAATTGAAGAGTGGAATATTTCACCTCAAAGAACATGCCGTTTCCTGAACAATAAGAAAATGCAGAGCGAGACACGAATGCAAGCAGACAAAGAAGAAAACATAAAAGGTAAACAGACAATTGTGGTGTACAGTACTCTAACATCGCAATGAGCTTCAGTACATTCCTAGATATGCGTAGGAAGACACTGGGTTCACAACAAGCTTATGCTGAGAATTAAAAAAAACAAGATTCATAAAACAGACTACTAAAAATTGAGAAAGGGAAATGCTTCTTTGGAAAGTATACTGAATAAAAGCTGTGAAGACTTGAACTTGAACTTATTTGAGCAACAACTAACAACGAGTGACTCAAGGAAATAGAAACTTCAGTTATTCTCATAAGATTTCCCCCCCTAATTTGTTATGAAAATGAGATTTACCTTCACAGGAAGAGATTAAGTCAGAAATGAGCAATTCCCCATTACTGCGCTCGGGTTATCCAGTTATTAATTCAGACAGACACCCACACCCTCGCTCAACTCCCACCTTTGGTGGAGCAATACAGTCAAAACCAGACGAAAACCACTTGCATAGCAGAGGTTTTATTCCAATGCATATTCCAAATGAAGTTTTTCCTCCTCGTCCCAATGCCAATTCGAATGTCTTCTTTTTTTTAAATCAAGAGGAAAAGTTGATTTAAGACTGCAAAAGCCAAACCCTTGTGGAGTTATGTTACTTGATCCAAGTTTAATGAAAAGGCTATGGCAGGAAATTCACTTGTTCCATTTGTTTCAAACCACAGATGAAATAAATTAAGTTTGAGCTTATTGCTGATAAATAACCTGACACGAGTTCAACAGTGGGTTGCATGTAATAAGTGTGTTCTTAGAAGTCCATCAAGAATCTTCCCCCGATAAATTAAAGCAAATAAGCTGCAAACGTCATCATCAGTCACTTTTAATCATCTTTCCCACTGCACCGCAACTCTGTGCTCATCTGACTCAGGATAGATTTTCAAATAGTCATCTGAAAGTACACGTTTCTGTATTGTTTTGATTCTTTTTCTTGTATTTTCATAATTTGAAGATATCCTACAATTGAGGGACCTCTTCTCTTGTGCTTGTCTGCTATTATTACTGGGTATGAAGTTGTCTCCATAACTCCCCTAAGCACACAAGTCTTTTTTTGCATTTGTCGTGGCATAAAAAAATACTTGACATTTGATTCACCATTATGGTGTCATTCTGATTTCAATCATGACACATATTTCAATATAGTCATATAATTTTGCATAAAATAATAAAAAAAAACTGTTTCAAGAATAATTAACATCAAACTTTAGCTAAACAATTTCTAGTAATTCTGAGACAAATCTTAAGTGTAATTTAATAAACATGTATCTCAAATTTACTGGCTAGGAAAATCATCCAATATCCTATTTTTTCTGTCTATATGGGATATCTTTCACAGTAGATCTCTGAAACTCTCAATAACTAACAGAGATGTTTGACTTTGTCCATAACTTCTAAGTTGCTAGTTTACTTTAAATAATGATTAATCTGTAAAATATTTCCATCACCTATACAACCTTGGACTCCAAAATGATTAAACTAGGTAGAAACAACCTATATCAGGAGAAATGTACCCTTGTAGGCTCCTCTTTAAGGGACGCTTTCACCTTTATTTAGATTTTAACCCAAAGCATCTTTTTTACCATGGTACACTAGTGACATATGAGACAAGCTTGCCATCACAGGCTTTCCACAATGTACATTGACAGGCACAATGTTTTGCCTCCATTGTGCCCTGATCATTCTGTTTGGAAAGGTATTAATGCAGAAAGGGGGTCAAAGTTGACGATAACAAGGACAATCTTTGTGGACTGCAGTGTAATCACTGTACGAAAAGTAGGAAACCAAAACTATAAAAGGATCACAATGAGCAACACCCTGTGCAACACCCTGTCCAGATTTTGTCCTAAAGGGGGTGGACACACTTTATGATGTGTGTCTACCATCATAAAGAGACACACAGGGGTTAAAATGTGTAGATATAATAAATGAAAGATGTGCAGATGCCATGCATTTAAAGTTAAATGCCATGCATTTCAAGTTGCAATTATTTTGATCATAATTGAAATCATCATTATAAGTTTTAAGTGTAATCAATTCAACTTAAATGGAAAAATTAATTATTTTCTGTTTATATTTTTCTGCATTCTGATTTTGTAATGTTTTTTAATTTGAAATAATAATATAAAAAAATTGAGGATTTATTGGGATATAATTATAATAATTGGCAATACCTGGCATGCAAAGCTTGGAGGCATTTTCGAAATAACATTGTATTGTTTTTCTACATTTGCAGTAGCTTTGTGAGCTGCGGGGACCAAAATCAAAAGTAAAGAAGAATTTTGAATAACTGTAGAGATCCACTGAATTGCCACAGCAATATAGTTTTAAATTTTAACAGTTTAAAACAACTAGTATTCTTTTACTTACACATTTGATGTTATGGTTGAACAGCACACAATATACGCCAAGCACTCAAAGATTTGGGAAGCAATCTTAACAGAAAGTATGTGGTGATGGTGATTAAGTTCTGCATGATGGACTGTCTTGCAACCACAGTGAAGCCGACAAACTCTATTGATAAAATATAGATAATTTCCAAATAAAGTTCTAGTAGTCAAAAGAGGAGAAATAATAAATATAAAAATAGGTATTAAGTGGCACAAGAATGTTTCTAACCTATACCTATCATAGAATAATGTTGTGAGCCTCCTCATTACTTGCATTCTCATCATGAAACAAAACACAGACCTCTTAACGGTATCAAAGTATACCAAAGTGTAAGGCGTCCAGTACCTTACTGTTTGAAAACCACAGAGAATTACATGAAATCATTCCTATGGTTTAAAGTACTTCTTCTAAGAAGCCAGAAAGAGTACAACATTTCTTTTTCTGGTTGTGTAGTATAAAACAATGCAGTGCTACCCCTCCCCTACATGTTGCTGTGCACTGGCTACAACACTATTCTTATGCTCACAAAAACATTATCCAGATATTTCTAATCACAGGTCAAGAGTCATGTTTTGACAACTGAGAGACGCCCCCCCCAACCCCCCATCACTCTAAAACGTTGCATCTCCTTCTTACTATAGTTTTTGCTCAAGTCTGCCAATCACAAAAATGTTACAATATTTAGAACATATTTGTTAATAGCTCATATATTTTTATTTACCAGCAGCATGAAACAATGTTTTTGTAGTGAATTCAGAGCAATGAGTTTATGCTATACATTTTTGTGTTAGTGCAGTTTATATGTGATGTAGTTACTCAAGGTAATCGTACTGTTAGAAATTCATATCAGCCCATATTTATATCGTTAGGATTTACTAACGTGACGTTTTGATTAAAAGAAATCAAAACAGAACTCTAGTTTTCAGACTTTTTTTATTAATGGGTTTTCACTACTTCATTTTGTTTCAAGGTGGAGAAGATGCAATCTGCTAACACTCTGCAAGTTCCAACATATAAATGCAACGCTGCACAACTTGCTCACCTTGAAGTCGTTTATGGATATTCTTTTAATTCTTCTAGATCTTTGCAGTTACACGTACTAAGGGACATTTAACAGTTTTGGGAAATGTAAACAAATTCTCTTTGCCATTAAAAATACAATGGAAATGTCTTAAATACATGAAAACCACACATGCAGTTATCCGTTCCAGTCACAACTGTTTTTAAAACACTACAACTCCATTTCTGCTCTTGCCCGGACTTATTTTGTAAATAAGGTAATAAAGGTTTTGACAACAAGAGCCTCTCTTACCAAGCAGAAATGTGGTACAATGACATTCAGGCTGTTCCCGCTCAGGCATACCTCACATATGCCACATCAACCAAACTAAAACACAGCCGATGACTTTAAGTTCAGCAAGATGTTAGATTAGGATAAGAGCCGGATGGCCAAAAGATGACAATTCAAAAAATAAAACTGAATATAATGCAAAAAAGGGTTGCTTTTTTATTATATTATAATTATTTCTTGTAACCCCAACAAACTCATACAATGAGCACAATATAATCTTCTCGTTAGGCTTTTGTTTTCTGAATAAGACATATTAAATTATGCAAACATGCTCTCCAATAATCAGTTATTTCAAATTGATCACTTTATAAAGATTTACTTAGCAGTTTCCCCGTTGTGTGTGGATATCAATACCCAGCGTACATAGAGCAGTCTTAGAAAAACCAGTCGAGTTTTTTAAGAAACTATTTTAAGCACCAACATTTATTAAAGAACAATGTAAACTGATGAATTAATGTGCAACGTGGGTGTAGGCGCATGTTTTTGACTGTTAGAGGGGTTATGCCTCCCACGCTTCCCCCCGCCACCACTTTGCATTAACGCCTTTTGCAACCAACAAGCCTGTAACAGCTAAAACGCTCAACTTTGTCACTGAGTGGCAATATCTTGCATTTTTGCTAACACGTGAACTTAGTAGCATAGCAAGCTAATGACCGCTGCAGTGTGGACGTGTCTTACTTACAGTGTCAGATGAAATGACTTAATATGTTACATGTTATAACTTATCACTACGGCGCTCAGACTGGTTATTTTCTGCTGGGCTACTGCAAGCTAAAGTTGCCGGGGGGGGGGGAAAGCCAGCGCAACAAACAGATGTGCAAGTTATGATAGAACATATTGAGCCCTAACTTTACTACCCACACTTACAAAAACACACACACACACAGTGTTGAGAGCGTGTTGCACTGACTGACCTGCGGGGCCTAACGGCTGCTGCTGCCCGTCCTCTCCGAAAATCAGCCTGAAGTCCAGCTCCTCGTTCCCGGGGCAGTTTGCGGTAGTCATCGGGTTTGACAGCTCGGGTTCTCACGGCCCCGGGGGGCCGCCCCCCCCCCCCCCCCCCCCCCCCCCCCCCCCCCCCGCAGCGCCGCGCCCCCCCCCCCCCCCCGCGCCGCGCGGGGGGGCGCCGGCCCCCGCCAAGGACGCCCCACACACGCATGCACAACCACACACCCACGGCACAGCCCCCTCGGCACTTTCGGGACCACCACACCAGGGCTCTACGGTCACCCCACGACACACGAAGGGCTCAATGACAGCTTGGACCCTGCTGCAGTGCACTGCGAGAAAACAAAAGAGGGATGGGAGAGGGGTAGTGCACCGCACGGAGGGGAGTCGTCATTGAGGCAGGCACCTCTGGTCTACCACGGACAGATAAGCACCACAGAGTCTACGGAGCCAAGCCAGGCCAGTGCAGCAGCTAGCTTCTACCACCACAGGCTAAGAAACAGAAACACCAGAGTCAGATACGGTACCTGCTTTGTCAACCATGCTCCCATGGTCTGCAGTGGGAGAAAACGTGCAGAAGGTAAATGTCGGAGGGAGAGTATGTTGTCTTTTTTTTTTTTTTTTTGCTTTTAATTTTGAAATGAATGCAAGCAACATCATGCAGAGCTGAAATACAGAACAGGCAGGCTGCGATAAGCTAACACTGAGGATGTCTGGTGCTGGTGAAGTGTGCTTTTTGCGCTCAAGCTGAGGCCTGACAACTCTTTCATCTCAGGCTGATGCTGCAGTCAAAGCTGCCCTACTTTCTGATGGAGGGGTGGGTGGGGTGGAAACGGGGAGATCATAAACCGCTATTCCCCCGTGCATATGTATGTGCTGTGGCGTGCGTGCGTGTATGTAGGTGTGTGTTTTGGTGTTTGTTTGGCGGGCTGCAATCACAGCGCCTCTGGTGACAGGGGAAAGGAGACTTTGTGTCTCGGAGTACTGTGAAGAAATCAAAGGGATCTGGCAGTCATCCATCCAAAGTGACATTGATGTCAATATGAGACAGTGATTGACTGACAAAAAACACACACACAGACACGCACGCACACACACACTCCACGATGACTCTGCACACACACACACACGTACCCACACGGAGAATCTGAGAGTTATTTTTTGATCACAGTATGTTGCAGAGTTTTGCCTTTCATAACACAACTTTGGTGTTTCAAAGGCCATAGAAGAACTAAAACTCCTGGGTGTGCAGTTGAGAGGCAGACTATAAACAACTAAACCCTGCTCTTTTGTAATCCTCCCACCCTCACTCCTCAGAAGTTTATTCCTCTCCGCTTCGTTTCACCCGCCCCTCTCTACATCAGCCCTCTCCTTGAATTCCCTGTAGCTTTTGCTTGCGCCTCCACCTCTCATTTCCAAATCCCTCTAACAAAATGGAAGGAAAATAAAATAAAATAAAATAATAAGGAAGCTGCCACTTCAGTCTGACTGGATGTTTTCTGTGTTCACCCACGGTGTCGACACACACCAAAAAAAAAACAAAAAACAAAAACAAAAACAAAACAAAAACACACACACGCACACACTCTTGGGGTGAGGAGGTACAGAAAACACCTACCGATGGTGCAGTGCTCGCCGTTCCAGCCCTGGTGGCACTGGCACTTGCCGTCCTTGCAGGTCCCGTGTTTGATGCAGAGCGGGTTGCAGACGCGCTGGTCGCAGCCGGCCCCGGTCCAGCCTTCCTCGCAGCGACAGGCCCCGCCCATGCACACGCCGTGGGTCCCGCAGTCGACTGAGCAAACCTCTGGAAGCGGATGAGACAAATCTGGGTCGCACAACTTTTCAGGTTGCATTTTACGTATTTCTTTTGTAATTGTATTTTGGAGTCTTTTTGACTACCCAGAACAGAGCTGGGGGGGGGGAGAGGCTAAAATTATTTCAAAAAGACTCACAAATAAGCCAAATTAGCTGCTGATTTAATCTCGTCCAGCATCTTTACTCAAAGTGGGCGACAACATCTTTAAGATAGCGTTTTATGTTCCATGCCTCTTGTCTGCGGCGTCGCAGGCAGCGGCTGTGTGTGTGGTGAGATGTGACGATTCCGTCTGTGTGCTCGGGACCCCCGGTGAGCAGACGTTTTGATGCACGTCTGTGGAGGAGTCCCGCGGTGGCAGACACTGTTGTCTGTATTAAAGTTAAGCAGTTTCGCTCGCGACAAACGTCGGGAGCGCTGCTTGTAAGAAGCGAGCGGCGTTCTCGCGCTGCCGCCGAGGAGCAGGCAGCGGCATCTGTTTCGGTGGAAGCATTTACTGCCGGCTTTTATTGAGAGAGAAATGTGGCTGTTTTAAAAAAAAATAATAGAAAAAAGTACTGTGCCTCTATTGTGTGACAAACCAGCAGAAAAATATTACACAGTTTACATATAAATCTGAAAAGTGCGGCATGCATTTGTAGTTGGCCCACTGTACTCCACTGAATTAAATAAAATCCAGCTGTTTATTTACTGCAGTTGTTTGAGGTTTGTCTCTGCTAGCTTTGCTTAAGCTTATCGCTTAAACTGGATCAGCATTTCAAATATTTCCATATGTTCTTAAAGGCACAGTGTTATCTACTCTGAAGGCTATATAGCATAGCACGATCAAGTAACTGTGTTATAAAAATGCTGTATATGTCAAACCTCACATGAAACAAGCTTGACATTGCAATTTGACATCTTGAAATTGGGCCTCTGTCTCTTTAAGAAGCACCTGCTCTTTCTGACACTCTGCCTTCAGCACATCATCACAATTTATTATGAAGAATAATATTATAACATAACATTGATTTTACTTAATGTAATGGAACTCATGTCTGGACTTTGACTAGGCCATTCTAACACAAGTATATATTAAATCTAATAGTTTCCACTGCAGCTCTATCTGTGATATTTGGGTCAATGCATTGCTGGAGGTTTAACCTCTACTTCAGTCTCAACTCTCTTACAGCTGGTGAAGAAAAACATCCCCACAACATGATGCTGCCACCATCATGTTTCACAGTCAGAATATGTTTACTGTGACGCATTTACCCACAGGTGGGCTCTGTGTAGTGATTAAGAAAGTCCTGGAAACAATTGGTGGCATCTTACTTTGGGTGTTCAGACAAGAAAATAGAGGCCGGGCACAGAAGAATCTCAAATCGTACTGCACTGGATAAGTCTAAGAAATTTAAAAGTTTTGCACAAGTTAATTTCCTTCCATACTTTAAGATTTGGATCGGCACCATATTAATAACACAAAGATCCCCCGTCTCCATACTGTTACTGTCAGTGAAAAAAAAAAAAAACTTCCCACATTGTGTTCCAACATGCTCCAACTTGGCTTGATCGTTGTAACAGTTGCTGATTTCTATTTCGCAGCATGTTTTAATTTCAGTGGACTGCATCCAAGCCCAATTTGAAAACCAGAACAGCATGGTATAAAATGACTAACTAATAGTCAAGTACCCTGGGAATGGGAAAAAAAAAAAAAAATCGAGACGTCGGGACTGAGTAGGCGGTTTTCTAAAAACTCTGACCCCTCGGTCTTCGCTCGGAGCGTTGGTCTCTTTCAGCCGTTCGCTGCTGCGGTGGCTCCTACTCACCCATGGAGCAGTCGGGCCCCATCCAGTTGGGGTCGCAGCTGCACAAGCCGGTGTCTGGGATGAAGGCGCCGTGGCCGTGGCACTGGTCCGGGCACTGGGCCCTGGGCAGTTCGCAGTGGAGCCCTCCCCACCCCGGCTTGCAGTGGCACTCTCCATTCACGCAGATGCCGTTGTTGGAACATGTCGGGTCCAGGCAATCCACTGCATTAAAAAAGCCAAAAAGATACGACGGCGATGAAAAAAAAAAAGAAAAAAGGAAGGAACAAACAGATGAAGGGAAACTGAGACAAGCTGCGAAATCGCACACCAGGGCAGATAGTAAAATGAGTTATCAAAGAAAATGCTTGAACAAGGCGAGAATTTAATTGGTGAGACACAGAAGAGGATTATAAAAATGAAGGAAAACATCAGCAGATGTTTTAATAAAGCAATTAAGGCGCACAGTAAAGAACAGCTAAACGTATAATGGGAGCACGGGAAGGAGAATCTCACTCTGTGGAAAAAAACAAAAAAACCCTGACATTATTCAGAGAGGATGCATTTCTGACTGTGTGTGTGTGTGTGTGTGTGTGGCAGTACACGGGGGAAAATATGACACTGTCAGTCTGCCAGGTTGACGGGCAGCTGTGAGTTTGAGCAGTGAGTGAAAACCAATTTGACAAATTACCTCCTCTCGGCACAGCGCCCACCCACCCCTCTCCGGGCCGGCTGTCATTGCTCTGTCCCGGTCACACTTTTTCTTTTTCTATTTCTCTCCCCTCCTTGTCTTGTCGTGTGTGACACCCCCGACACCCACAACCGCTCTCCGTCTTTCTCTCTCTCTCTCACCTCGGGCATAGCTGACCCGGCTGCACCCTTTTTTTTTTTGTACACAAATTAATAAAAGCACACGCCCGCACATAACCTCCAGCCTCTCCATTTCTGTTTGCCCGGCAGAAACGGCGGATCACAGTTATCGATTTTCATGTCGCCGGCACTTCAGGTAAATTGTTTGAGGGACTCTGCTGTGATGAATATCAGATATAAGAGGAGGGGGGAAGGAGGTTGGATGGATGAAGAAGACGCAGCGAAATCGCTGACCTTGTTCTCGGGCCCTCTAAGGTTTCTTTTGACTTCTTTTGTCATTTGACTTCTTTTATTTTTGCCCTTTGTTTCCTCTTCTCTTCATCTTCAACCTCAAAAACTCACTTTTTTCTCTCCTTAGATATTCACCTTTCGCTGCACCGACTCGCCTTTCTCATCCCTCTCCTTTGCCTCCGATGATGGAGAATGTGCCATGCAGATCCGTCTTAACAAGGATCAATAGAAGCGAGTTCAGCTCTTAATGTTCAGCTCTGATGTGTTCAGCTGCCGTGTCATACTTCATCTTTACGAATAGCAGGAACGAACACTTGCTCAGCACAAGATTATGCTGTAATTTGCAGACTATCTTTAGTTAGAAAGGGGTCACTGGTTGAACTTGAAGTTAGCAGGAAGGCATTTCTGCTCACTTTAGATGCAGATAACACCTTGTGATCAGTTGCTCTCGTTTTCTCTATTGTTGTAGATTGTTGCTCAGACGTTAATTTGCAACGTTGCTGCTTCAGTCTGTCAAAAAGTTGTTATTTGCTAATGCTTTGCTAATAACACCTGATTGGCTCAATGGTTGTGATGTCATCAAAGCAAACCCAACCACACCATTGGATCCTTCGAAGGTCGATGTAGGTTGGGTCCTTTGTACAGCGGCTATGAAAGTGGATGATCTGGCCTTCTGATTAATTGCCCTCCTTATGTTTCCTGTCACCTAGCAACCGTAACAGAGGTTAACAAATGCTGGTAAAAATGGAGCTCGAAATCTTGCTGAATTTTCTTTTTATTACTTCTTGAAGTTTATTTATTTAAATAAACAACTGCAATAATAAAATTAAGTTTTTACAACTTTATACTGAAAAACATCTCTTTCCAGATGACAAAAGCCTAACAACACAACTTCTTAAGCTCTTAATTTTTGCAGATTTGAATATACTTGTATTTAAAAATAAACTCCCGTTCTGCTCACAATGAATCTTGGGATAGGACAGTCTTCAAATAGGTTTCAATAACTCAAATGTAAGACCTTTAAAGTCCATACGAATAAAATTTAAGAACTTCATCTGGAAATTACCAGCAGAAAATCACAGTTTGCAAACCAACCTGAACCCCCATGTTAAGATTTTTTGCACAGAATGCTAATAGTGAACCAATTTCAAAGACTAATGTCATCCAACCAACTGGTGTTAGCGTTGTACTTACCACATCTTTGATAGATGCAAAAGAGTTTGCTATCTAGCTAGCAGGGGCATATTAGCGGCTTGTTACCAGTAGCCTCAACAGTCTGAAGGAGGTGTCTGCACATGACTCAGACTTTTGCCTCAGAAAGATTTCCCCAAGGAAAAAAAAAACTGCATAAAGCAAGAGACTAAATAGTAATGCCGCCACAAATCTTAAAACCCGTGAGTGTTGTATTTTACATTTCAAAGAAATGAATCTAGGACCTTTGAAGGCCTTAATTTTAGATGCACGACTTCACAAGACTTTTAAGGATGCGCAGACACCTTGTCCAAACATACACCAAAACCTTCCTTCAAATGGGTGATAAACTGTTGGGCCGCATTTACATCACCGTTGTGTAATCAGTCTTCAAATGAAGCATTCGAGGGATGCAGACCCTAAATCTGGACACAGCCTTTATCACTTTCCTTAGGGACCTATTATCTGTGAAATACTGCTACGAGACATATTTTCATTTTCGAAAATATTTGAAATACCCAAGTTCCTTTCAAACCTTTCAATCCGATTATGCATGCTAGAAGACAAAGTGCCCACCCTCACCCTCTGCACAGTTCGGCCCCTTGTAGCCGATGGAGCACACGCAGTTTCCATCGGTGCAGGTGCCGTGGCCACTGCAAAGAGGGTCTATGCATTGCGTGACGGGGATGTCGCACTCGGGTCCCTTCCAGCCACTGTAACACACACAGGAACCCTTGTCGTATTGGCCGTTGCCGCTGCACAGCACCGGACAAGCAGCTGGAGGAGAAGAAGAGAAAATGAAGAAGAAGGAGGAGAAGGAGGAGGAGGAAAGATTAAACCGTGCATATGAGGAAAGAAAGAGACAATTAGCAAGTCTTTTCTGTTGCTGTTGTTGTTGATTTGTGGGGAAAATCCACACCCAAGCAGGCAGGAGAGCGAATAGAGTGGTTAAAGGGGGCGGAGAGCGCCAATGACATAAAGAGTAATTACAAGTAGAGGTAACTAAACTATTCATCAGAGCTGTCTATCCCAGGTGAGTGCAGAGCCGGGGAGTCGTTAGCTCGGGGAGCTGCCATTCATCATCAGTCATCTTGTCTGAGCTTCACCTAAGGCCATGCGCCATGTTGCTGCTCTTAATCCTCTCTCGGCGCTCGCACGGAGACCGAGGATGTGTCTTCACATCTAATTAGGCGGCGGAAATGACAAGATCTTCCCTGACGGGGATTTGTACACAACTAATACCTTTGGAGCAGTCCATGCCGTGGAATCCGGGGAAGCAGTGGCACACGCCCGAGTTGCACTCTCCGTTGCCATGGCAATTGCGCGGGCACTCTTGCACCGAATCTGCGAGGGAGACGAAGTGAGACGGAGAGAAAGAGGGGAGGGTTCAGAGAGTTCGATGCCAAGCATCAAAGCATTTCATTAAATCATTGGCACCATTCATTCTTCAGCTCGCTACAAAACTGAAGGCGCTCCGAGTCGCCATGTTGCACAGACATCAAACGCAAACACACTCCTCCAGGACTCCACGCGTCGCCTTCCCCCCCCAACCCCGCTACTTCTCTGTTTCTCGTCAGAGTGTATGGCGAAAATACACTTCGAATCATTTTCTAAAGACGACCTCCACGAACCCTTCACCTCAGCTACCGCAGGCCGCATCAGAAAAAAATTTACAAAAAACAAAAAATCCAACCAGGTTTTACCAGAAACTACTTTCACAACTGTGGAGCGTAACTGTGATGGTGAGACGACCGACACAGACGGGTTCGAGGGTGAGACACGTCTTGATTGGCTCGTCTAATCGAGGTTGCTGAAAAGTTTGTCCCAAAAGATACTTTTTCGGAAAGTGTTTGGAACCGACTCAGAAGAGGCAAAAATCATTTCTCGTCACTTAACTGCTCGTCCCTGGCCACTGTCCACTGACATAAATCTGGTTAATTTCAGTCTTATTATATGAATTTGTAAGGACTCTACTTCCTCACTTGGAGACGAGCGCGTTGGGGCGTCAGTTTGGTGAGCTTCCCAGGGGAAGTTCTTGTGGTAAAAAAAAAAATGCTTCCTACATGCAATTTCTTTTTCTCTAACTTGAAACAAGTATAAGAAGAAGAAGAAAAAAAAGAAGTGGTTTGCTTTCTTGCCATTCCGGCTTTGCCTTTCCTGCTGCGTTCATCCCTGACTCCTGTCCGGATTTGGTTCATTAAAGCTTCGTCCAGGTTTGGCCGTTTGGCACTGAAGGGCAGAGTGAGCCGGACTCGGAAGGCGCGGTGCGTCACACCCGACTCCAGCTGCTCTCCATCGCCTTTTAGTGCCTCTTAACCCACTTTACGGGAGGAGAACCGTTTTGGTTGGAAGTCGCAGAGTCGATGATAATCACGGAGAGGGTGTTTTGGACTTTCATCCGAATCTTCTTCCTCTCCATTTTTTTCCAGTTCGCACTCCTCCAACAAATACTAGTACTCAGCCTTTCCATGCTTCCCCTCCTCTGTGTCCCAAGCCTCCCCCCCTCCATTGTGAACTCCTTGTCTTCCTCTTACCCTAATGCCAACCTCTCCTTCACGCCACTCCAAAGCCCCTCCTCCCTCCAATCCACTTCACTGCATTCAGGTTTCCCCCCATGCCATTACTTCTTTCCCCCACCTCCCATTCTTACTACTTGCTCTAATTCCATCCCTGCCACCTCTCCATCTCTTCATCTTTCCACTACACTCCAACACTCTGCTCTCTCTCTCCTTTATATTGACAGTGAAGGATTCTTTCAGTCTATCCGCCCCCCTTGTTCTCACACTCATGGCTCCCTGCACATATGAAATCATTCTGGAAGCTCTGAAACCAAATTTGTTCACTTTGCACAGTTCTATATTGTCTTTTCACGTCGCACCAGCTGATCGGACGATACGGTTCATCACCAGCGAGCCTAATAGCAAATGAGGCGATTAATATCTTAGTATCTAAACATCTGTGGGTGTCTTTATTTTTTTCCTGAATGCATATGTTTGTTAGAGTATGTTTTCTTGGCAAAAAAAAGAAGGAAAAAAAAATCTCCAACTCACTAAGTGGTCCATCCTACGTAGCAATGCTACTGCAGTTCTATAGCTTTGGCAGTATTTTGCAACATGCTGCTGCTGGTGAGTGCTTTTACACACTTGAAATGTGTGAAGTCATTCAGGCATTGCAGTGTCACTGGTATTAAAGCTATCTCCTAAATTGTGACTGTTAGTCACGTTTCAGCTCCCAAACAGCTGCGCTACATTGCGACATTTCCCCACCGCCCTCCCTCCACCCCTCTGCCCACAGCAGTAAGACGTCGATTCTCTCTCTCTTTCTCTTTCTCTCTCACCCATGACGTTTGTGCTGAAGGAGACCGACTCTCTCTCCCGGCCATCGTTGTAGAAGGCCAGGTGCCAGGCGCCGGCGTCCAGGTATTGGACAAACACCGCCTCGTTCAGGACCACGGTCTGGATGCTCCTCCTCTCCCGCGGGGACTCCACCACGCTCCACTTCTCCTTTCCGTCGAGGCGTTCCATGTAGTCGTACTGCGAAGAGGTTTTCGTTGATGGACGGTTATGTTTGGTTCAAGCGAAATCTGTTTTGCGAGCGCTTTTTCGTGATTTGATAAAAGCTTATGAGCAGTAAATAACTCATCTGAAGTAGATTAACTTGTTTTTTGGTGTCTTCGTGTAGCATGAATCCAAATTAGGCGCTCTCAGAGGCTGAAGTCAAACGCTTAGGGGCTTAGAGGGGCTAACACCAAAGCGGACCTCTATTATACTCAAACAGTTCCAGTTTAAAAGCTGTTTGTTTAAGTGCTATTCTGAGACCTTTTGTCACATTTTCTTAAAGCTGTGATTTACATAAAAACCGAGGATTATTTATATTAGGAATGGAAGTTGGAGGCGACGTGCCACTAATGATCTTCCCACGTGAAACGCGTCCCGAAAGCGGAACATGAAAAAGATTTTCCGTCAGTGAAGCTGTTAGATATAAAAGTGCTCTAACTGGAGACTAATTGATTGATTTTTACATCGCCATACGCATCTATCAGAGTTTCTCTGACAGGATGCGCTTAATGTGTTCCCCTCTCGATTTGTGTTTAACGTAGGAAGATAATAGGAGACGCACTGCCTCCAATGACCGATCGATGCAAAAATAAGGACAGCTGAAAGCGTTATATATTAACATTTGCATTTACTGCTATGACGTCTTTGAAATGGGTATCGATTTAGGACGGTAAACTCCTCTTTAGTCATTTAGAGCAGCCGTAAACTTTAGCTTTCAGAACCAACTAATCTGGATTTTTACTAACTGAAGAAACTTAAGACACTAACTACTACATTCAACATACACTGACTGTGTTTTGATTTTACCACCCTCTTTTGTGTGTGTTTTAATCCAAGTTATTTAAGGACATCTTCTCCCAAATCTGAATCTGCTCTGTTTGGTCAACTGATTCATCACAAAAAAAAAAGGTGGCGCTGAGCCACCTGCATGTTTCATTCGTTAAAGTTTAACTGGCCAGCTGCTTGGTGGGCATGATACAAACGTGTTACATGCTGTAATGATGTAAGCCTAAACTACATACAAGGTGTTTCAGTCGCCATAGAGGAAAAGAGAAAACTCTGTACGACGAGGCGCCTTGTTCTCTCTGGAAAACTGTTCTTACTTCAGCACAATAGACTCAAACTTAAGCTATGTCAGGCAGTCAAGCAGTTAACCGAGGGAAATTATCCCTATTCTATAAAATCTATTTGGAAACGAGCAGACACTAATTAACAAGAGACAGTTGAAGTTGCATTACTGTGAAACCTAATTAAGCGCAAATCTTTTCTCTAAATTATTTAGCTTTCGGAGTTCATAACTAATGTTTTTAAATGGCAAATGCAACAAAAAAGGTTTTTAATGAACATTTATTTCCAAGCTCAACACCCTCAGGAGTCCCACTGTGAAGCCTGCTTAGCGAGTAAAAGGAGCAGTCGTGTTCCCTGAAAGGTGCTCAGGAGGAGTTCGATCGAGCAGATCCTACCTGCGCGTGCGAGGGGGGCAGGCCCTTGCGGATGTAAACTCCGAAGAGGGCGTCCTTCCCGAGGGAGATGTTGAACTTGAGGAACTGCGGCTGGCTGAGATAGAGGAGGGATCTCCAAAACACTCCAGGGGGGACGTCCTGGGTCACCCGCCTGCCAACCTCGATGTTCCCGGTGTCTATGCTGCTGTTTCTGCCTGCCCACGGACCTGAGAGGGAGAGAGGACAAAAACATCCAACAGGGTTGTTTCATCTGTCATGACAAGCGCAATTTAATGGACGGCTGATGTAACATGTGATATTAGAGTTCATGGAAACACCGTTCTTTGGTGAAGAAAAACTCATCTGAAACATAGAGCTCCAAGGTAGAGACAAAATGTTTTTAGTACTTGAGTAATGGTAATGAAAACGTCCGTTTTTCAGATCTTGCGTTTTTTCCACACTGCAAAAACACAGAATTTCACCAAGTATTTCTGGTTCGGCTTCCAGTACAAATGAAATAAGACAAAACTAACTTACAAGTATCTTTGTACTTGTAAGTTCAGCACAATGTATATTAGTTGTTTTAATGCAGTAATTTCTTAATATTGATTAAAAAAGGGCACTAGTTAAACTGGAAGATTATTTAAAAAAATATTTTTCCTATGTTACAAATGAAATAATCTACTAGCATTTTTCATCGATATTAAAGAATTATTGACTTTGAACAAGCCCCTATATCTTGCTGAAAATGACTTGTAAATTAGTTTAGTATTATTTAAAAACTACTGAGATATTTGCATTATAAACTTAGACAAAATTACTCAGCAAGGTTTGATGTTTAGCGTTGCAAAAACTACAATGTATTTCAGTACGGATCAATATATAGTTTCACTTAATTGTACAGCTAAAAGAAAACAATTCATGTTTTATTCTTTTATTTCTTCACTAATTACAAAAAGTGAAGCCTTTCGAGGTTGTTCAGCTTTTTACATGGAGAGACTGAAAGTTTCGTAAGTTGTTTTTGTTGTCTTTTCTCGAGCTCCAGTCAGAACGAATGAAGATGTGTCTGTGAAAACTCACATTTCAAGGGCCGTTCTAATACATGGCTATGCTTTGATGTAAACAATTCTGTTGTAACTTTGGGTGCATATTCAGAGTCATGGTATAGCTGTGAGGTTCAATTCGGCTCCATCTGTCTTATAAAAAAAAAACAAAAAAAAAAACTGACCAGCATTCCAACAGCATGATGTGTGTTGAATTCACAACATTATATTCTTGGCTTCTTCTCTTTATGCAGATCTACAAAAGAAGCGGATTCCACACTTTTTTTTACGTATTTAGCAAATCATGCATTATTTTCTCCTTCACTGTTAACCGATACTCTGTGTTGGTCCATCATTTAAATTCTCCACAATGCTGAAGCCTGAGGTTGTAGGATGACAGAATATGAAAAATTCAACGTATCACACAAAAAGCTTTTATTCTGTCACTTTTGACTCTCCGAGTCTCGTGTAAAAGAAAAACAAGTCAAAATTTCCCAGAAATGTTGTTGGCAAACACGGCTTAAGCTAGCATGCAAGTACGGTGACAGCTGTAGGAGTGTGTTTTACACAAAAAAACCCAGATATGTTAACTTCCTATATGCTCTTCTGAAGGGTGGCATTGCTCAAGTCTTTCATATGTAGCATTAAATCAAATATTACTTGCTACTTTTCTAACATCCTGCTGCAGCTAGCTGCGCCACACGGCTATAGTGCTAGTTTGCTTATGAACAGGAACGTTATTTGTTTTTTAACTCCTGCGACTTTTGTCCTCTATTGCAGTGTTACTATTGAAAGCGTCCCTGCTGTGAAAACACCAGCATAAAAGGATATTGCTCAAAAGCACATTTGAAATCCTCAACAGTCTCTCTCAACAGGTCATAGGAGGAATGATTCGCAACTGTCCCTCAGCGTCGCAAGACCTGAATATTGTCAGGAATGTATGAAAAGCCCTTTAAAGGAGCAATGCATATGAGAGAAGCATCATAAGCCTTTTGAAGGATGAATGGCAGAAACCTCCCCAAGCAAAACAACCGGAAAACCCTGAAGTCGTTCAAAGCAGCAGGAGTCTCTCAGTATCTTAGTGAGCAGTACCTACCACTATTTTGTACCTAAAATAATTAAATAAAACTATTTTATGCTGATGTCTGATTTTTTTTCTTTTAAATTGCAGTGCTGTTTGTTATAAACTCTTTCTGTTTTTGCTTTATTTTTGAAACACTGAAGTGTTTTGGGTGAAACCAATTTTAAAATTTATAAAAGACAATTTGAAGTATTGAAGTAATTACAAAGAAATTTTCAAAAGCAAATCCTCTAAATCATGGATTAACGGGGATCAACCACCGACTTTGGCTCAGGATTACTAGCTAAACCCAAGGCTTGTTTAATAAGAAAAAGTATATACTTCAACAGAACCTTACTGACAACATGAAGCAGGGTTCAGAACCTCAAACTGAAGCACATCCTGCTCCAATTTAAAGAAACTGAAGAAAAGACGAGAAACGAAGTCCATCTGGAAAGACTTACAGTTTCATCTCTGAGGCTGACTGACTCCAGAAAACTGCATTGACAGCCGTTGTCCACAAAATGGAAGAAATATGGTGAACCTTCCCAGGAGCAGTCGAATTATCAAAGAGCACATCAACAACTTCACCAAAGAACCAAGAACAAGATCTACAGCGCAGTATGTCTACTTGCCTCAGCTCGGGGTCAGTGTTCATGATTCAAGGACAACAAAGACAAAATGACATCATGGTAGGGTTCAAAGACCTGTGATATTAAAGACTCAAAGCCTCTTATTACAACTCATCAATTTAAATTTTTTTTTTATTTAATCAAGTTAGAAGAAATGAGTTAGAGGGCAAAAATTCTTTTTCCATCACACTTTCGGTTTTCTTTATGCTTGTTCACCAGTTATGCGGGATCAGCAGCAATTTTGATCTTTGGATTTCCAGCTTTCCCTGTGCAATCTTTTGCATCTGGGCTCAACATACGACGTTTTCCTGAAAGCCTGCAGGACCGTTGACTTTGCCGTCTGGGCTGAAATGATAGAGGGCTGACAGAACCTCAGCGCCAAGACTTCAGAGTGCGGCGAAAAAAACACAGAAAAACACACGCGGCATCCTGCAATCAGGTCAGCCATCTATCGGAGGAGTGTCAGAGTGCAGCCAGAAAAAGACGGAGCGTGAGAGCAAGTGTGCGTGTGTGAAGAAATAAAAGTAGCAGCGAGTATAGAACAACAACAACAGCAGCAGCAGCATCTGGCCTAGATGGCTGGGGAACGGAGCACGACAGTCCGCTCATTAATGCTGACTGTACAGACACAGAGCAAGAAGCCCCCCTGAACACTCTCCAGCAGAGGCCACGCACGCGAGCGTGCTTCAGAGCCACACCGAGCAAAGCGAGAGAAGAACAGATAGGAAGCCGCATGGGGCTCTTTAAAGAGAGAGTAGGTGAGAGAGGGTAGTTTTTACCTCGCCGATGAGTGAAAAGATAAACTGGGCTCGACACAAACTCGCTGTGTTTAAAACAGGACGGTGCATCCAGTGCTGCGTCACCGGCCGCATCAATATTTCAGATGCGGGTGTGTTTTGAGTGGGAAAATAAATAAATAAATAAATAAAATAAATCTATCGAATTGTGTGTTACCGAGCAAATACGGCTTTTGGAGGTACCCTCCCCCCCTGCAACTCCCCGTCTGTATTTCTTTCGTTTCTAACTCCTCTGAAAATATGGTCAAATACAGGCTCAAGCCAGTTTATTCATGCAGACGATGGAGCTATGTTTTTTTAAATGGGTCAAAATATGATTCTTGAAGAGAACTGCTATGGATAGGACCGATTTGAGCTCCTCACAAGAGAGCAGTGCACATGTTTATTACAATATTTCCAACGTAGCACATTGAAAATATCGCAACAACAACTAAAGGAAAAGAATGGAGGAAAAGAATTAACTCCATCCTTTCCCCCCCACCACCTCTTCTGCTACCGCGCTCCTCGTTGGTGTCGGGTGTGCAGCTGACAGTTCATACCTCTGCCTCCAGAGGGCAGTGTGGCCACGTCACTGTTGACAGGCAGACCGGCTCCCAGTCCGTTGTTTAACAGAGGGCCGTCAGAGGGCTTCAGCTGCCACGTCAGACCCAGCAAGTTGATCGCTGCACACAGAGACACGGAGGGGAGGAGAAGCAGAGAAACATGTGAGCGAGGCCAGAGAGGAGGGCTGGAGGACGGCTGGCAACAAACGACAAAGCTCATCGGCAGAACAACCTTCTTTGCTCCCGTGACTTAGGATGCCATCTGAAGGTGCATTTATTTCAGGAATTCAACTCGAAAAGGTGGGGAAACTCAGATATCACATCCACTTATTTCACACAGGCTGCTACGTTTCGAGCTTTTGCCGCTGTGAATTTTGATGGCTGTGGCTTACAGCTAAATGAAAACCCAGAATTCAGCTTCCTGGAAAATCAGAATATTACATAAGAATGATTAGAAAAAAAAGGATTTTGATAACAGAAATGAAAGCAAAGTGAGAAGTATTTCCATGTACTATGCAGTTTGCATTAAATACTTGGAAGTTATGCTGGGAAATGAAATCAGTATGTCCCATAATGCTTGACAGTAGAGGGAAGAGTGATTTCTAAGATGCCCTGGACTGACATTTGATGATATTTATCCAATAAGTGGACTCAAAAACACAGCCACTGGTCAAGATAGACAAGCCAAGTCCAGTTGTATCCAGTGTCCAATGTCCAGCTGCACCTTATAACTATTTCAAACGCTTCAATCGGCTTTACTTCCTAGCTCTTTCAAGACTCCAGCTGTCTCTGTTAGTTGTGCACACTGTTTCCTTCCACTTAACTTTCCATTCTTGGAAAGCTGGCTCTATATAAAGAGCCAGCTTCTTTGGCATAACGTCACGTCACGTCACGTCATCCCCCCCCCACCCCCCTTTTTTATTGGCCTTATGTAATATTCAAAGAGAGAAGCTATATTCTGGGATTTTGTTCGCTGCAAGCCATAAATATCAAAATTAACAAAACAAAACCCTCAAGTTTTATTGCTTCACGTCAACAAGTCAAATTATATTTGAATAATTTGAAAGACTAAAATAAATACATTTTTCCGACTTATGGAGACGCACCTGTTTGTGACGGTGCAACAAGTTTCGCAGCGCGCGCGCGCACACACACACACACACACACACACACACACACACACACACACACACACACACACACACACACACACACACACACCGCAGTTAATGAAACAGTTCGGAACGCAGGAGCTGAGTCTGTAGAGATCACGCAATTAAGGAATCTCAAACGTCTCCTTTCTGTCCAGTTCCCTGCCTCCCTCAGCCTCGCTCTTTCTCACTCTCTCCCAGAGCGTCCTTCGGCGTCTGTTGCATTCTTCTTTTTTTTTATTTTGGAACCCTTTTGCACCGTCTCGCAGAGAGCGAGTGACAGATTCCTCTCTGAAGGGAACACTCCATGGCTCTCCTCTACATTCTCCTCTCCCTTTGTCCTCTTGTGTTATTGTGTGTGCTGGTGGCACGAGGCTCCTCGAGTGGGTTCGCTCTTCACTTTGTCAGCTCTTTACTCTCCCCATGTCTCTTCTCTCATCGCTCCCCACAAACCCTGCAACAAAAAAACGTCTCCTCCCACCATAAATACAAGATGAGCGAGAGGAACAAAGAAAAAAACGCCAAGCATTCTGTCGGTCGCCTTACTAGTTCAATAACCTCAGTGAGAGGTATGTTTCTTTTCTTTTATGAATGACTGTTTTGATCTCCAAAGCTCGGTTGATTGAGATGCATTGTTTGAAAGTGACTTAACATTAAAAGGCACCTTCCAGCTCTGCGAGTCCTGTGAAGTGGGCTCAGAGGGCAAATAGAGACGTGGATGCACGGCGGCGTTAGAATGCATTACGAAGGCGATACTGCGCCTCTTCTCAGGATGGGAGCAGACTCACAACACCTGCATGTGGAGCCCGGGAATCAATTTCCGTCTTGTCAAAATCCTATCTGCACTTCCCGAGGGTTTGCACACACCGGGATGAGCGTAAAAGTTTCAGGAGGCAGGGATGCGGATTTGGGATTTGCTACGGGGGGAAAAAGTTATTTCTTTCTTTCCCTCTTTCTTTGTTTCTTTCTTTCTCTCTCTACTCTCCTCTCTCTCTCTCGGTTCAGTGTTTTTTTGTTTCCTCCTTTTTTGTGTGTTTCATCACCCTTTCTCCACTTCTCTCCCCTCCCCTGCTTCCCGGTCAAAGGAAAGCGCTGACACCTTGGCTGCTTCCCGGCCTACACTGTCAGCTCTTTTTTTTATTTATTTTTTTATGGAGTGCTGGGAGATTGGAGGGGTTGGTGGTGGAGGGATGGGCTTGGATAGAAAACAAGAAACAGAGAGCATGAGGCGAGGGCGCCCCCTGTCTCTGTTCTTTCATATCCAAACTTTGACCTCTCCTTTTTAATCGCACAAGCCTTCTTTCCTTTCCATCTTTTTTCTTTAAATTCCCCCCTTTTCTTCTTATCTTTGCCCTGTCCTTTCTTATAGATAACACACACACACACACACACGCAGGCACGCACGCACACAAAGATGGTATCACAGAGAGCCGTCGATAGAAAGATTGCCTATTGAATCAGTTGGAGACAGTAAGCAATTGTGAATCTATTGTGACGCCGTTCTCATTCTAGGTCACCTCCAAGAGCACAACAGGCAGACAGCACTGCAGTTAGCTCAGTGTGTGCAGTGTGTGTGTGTGTGTGTGTGTGTGCATGCGTGTTTGTCTGGTTTATGTCTCAGCGACGCTACGGATACACATGTATTTTTCAAAAAAATTATATTTTTTCATTCTTCTTTCAGAGCCTTGCAGAGATTCATACCTCCAGGACAATTTGGAAACAGTCGGGGATGAAAGCGTGGAGAATTAGTTTAGAGTTAGAAAATAAACACAAATGCCAAGCCTTAAGCATCTAACAGAGAACTGACACGGCGGTCCACCTGAACCGATAAGTCAGACAAAGGATGATTAATCAGAGATGCAGAGATGCACGACTCACATTAGAGAATCTCGACAGGAAAACCTTTTGTCCGGTCTTTATGGAAGCGTGCCAAAAAGAGTGCCGATAAAACAACAAAAAAAGTCTCAAAGTTATGTTAGCAGTTTTCCACAGGCCATGAAAGAGGCAAGGCTAGCATTTTTAGGAATGTGATCTGGTCAGATGAGACCAGAATTGACCTACATGAAAAACAAAAACTGCACATCGGTGGCAGAGATCATCCTCACCATAAAACACGGTGGTGGCAGCATCATGCATTGTGAAGGATATTGATGGGAAGACGGATGGAGGTAATGACAGTAAAATCCTACAGCACCGAGACAACGTTCCTTGTTCATACAGCTCTACAGATATACAGCCAAAGCCACAGCGTGCGCTCGGATGGTCTAGTCAAAGTCCACAATGTAAATCTAGTAAAAAAAAAAAAAAAGTTTTTCAGCCCGTAAAACTTTGACGGACATTAAGCAATGATGCAGGGAAGTAAAGGTCAAAGTTTCAGTGTCAAGTTTTGCAAAGCTGTGTGAGACAAGGGTGGTTCCACAAGGTGTTGGCTCACCGTGCCACACTTATTAGCTTTTTGTTATTGAACAAAAAGCAGAACATCAAAAACCATTTATTGTTTTCCTTGGACTTTAAAATGATCCCCCACCCTCTGTTTCTCACGTAAAATCCCTCATTAATCCCATTCCTTTGGAATGCTGCTCTTGTTGTTTGGTTTGGGAAGGAAGCAGCAGCAGAAGAAGGTTGACCAACAGATGGCACACTTACTCCTCCGTGACAAAAGCTCCAAAAGCTCCGTCAACAGGTTTCTTTTCAGCAAGACACAAGAAAGACAAAGAGAGACCAGACACTTATCGTCTTTACCATCCTCCTCCTCCATGGTTACAGCAACATGTCTGAGCATAATTTAAGAAAAAACCTGCAGAAGTTGATGTATTTAGCTTTGTGCCGAAGTAATTTTTAGCATTTTTCTTGCTGGTTGAAATTGCCATAATTACTGTTTTTCCAGCTGCATTTCACGCCTTTATTAAGTGCAGTGCCAATAAAGCCCATCTCAGTTCAAATCCCACTGACAGGAACGGGGCGAACAGAGGATTCAGACCGTCTTAGCATGAGTTTCTCTTTTTACGCTCTGCCTTCTTCATGTATTCAGCTCAACAGATGAGCACATAAAAAGAAAAAAAACAACACACGTGTACACACAGGCATACGGGGGCAGATCACCGAGCAGCAGGTATAACAAGCAAGTGTGTTGGATTAAAAATAGATCAGCTACTTCATGGAGAGTTTTTTTTAATTTATTTTTTTTATGTTTTTCCGATTCATAATTCAGCAAGGCAAAGTGCTCGCCTGCATCATCTGCAGAAGGCAGAATTTGAAAGAAAAAAAATCTATGGCACATGGGGTTCCTGTGACAAAAAAAAAGAGAGAGAAGAGAGATGATGGTACGGATGAGGGAGAAAGGAGGTGGCGGATCGTGCGCTGGCAGAGAGGTTAGTGGTCGAGAATTCTTGGAAAAGAAGGAATAAAAGAGAGAAAACCAGAGATGATGTGGCGAAGATGCGAAGCAGAGATGAAGGCACAGCCTCCTCCCCCGTGGATGACCAAGAAGGGAATTACTGGCTTTTTTATCCTGTAACAGATCAGAGAATGACACAAATCCAGCTCACCTGCGCATGTCCCAGTGATATTTGTATGTTTCAAAGTTAAAGGGTGTAAATTGATTTCTGCTGGAGTGAGGGGGGAGAAAAAAAAGAGAGCCAGTGACAGAGAGGTGACTTTGTGCACTGCATGTCCACCAGGTGGAAAATATTGTATCATCATTATCATCATTCTATTCTCTGGAAAATGTGGAAATGCTCAAACTCTTCTCTCGTGTTTTGCCTTTCTTCTGCTGCTGCCTCTTTGCACGGCTCATCCAACTGAACTACTTGTGATGCTGCTGATTGCGCCAAAGATACAGCGCGGCCTCTCGCATGTATTTATATGTAATCTCTTGCATTGCATGTAAAATTACACAAAGAGCACATGTACGCACGCAGACACACGCACACACACGCACACACACACACACACACACACACACACACACACACACACACACACACACACACACACACACACACACGAAGAGCATGTTTTCATTCTCCCCTGGCCATCCAGATAAATGCATATTAACTGTTCTAATTCACCAGTAAATTAACAACTCTGACCTCAATTAGGACGGTAATTGTAGCGCCGACCAGCCCCTCCCACTCCCAGCCTGGCTTCTAATTGGTCCAATGCTCCACCCCTTCCTTCCTATCTCATAGGGGCTCTCTATTCTTAGCTGGTTCAAAGTCTGTTTGCAGCCTAAACCAAACGCACACAGAAACTAAAAGAACTCACCTGGAGAGGTCGACTGACGAAATGGATGGATGAACAGATGCAAGGGTAAGAAAGGACAGACATATTGATGAATGGAACGGGGATGGTGGATGGATGGATGATTGGATAGGCTGATTGACAGACACAAGAATCGATGAATCTAGTCATCAGACGATGCGATTTTTGTAAATATTAACATCTTTCCATGCTTATCCAGACCTGAAATGAAGAAATCAATTTCTCTCCAATAGCAGCATCTCCTGCTGCCAATATCAGAGGAACAAAGGGAGGAAAAAAACAACAATACCAGGTTCTCAACAATCAGGCCTTTTGGGATATTACGTAAAATTTACCTCATGAAATCCACTCATATAACCTATAAATAAGGCAGCCCTCTCTGTCGACCGAGCTCTGAAGACGCTCCTCTTGCTGAGATCAGTTAGAGTCTCAGACAAAAGGACGGGGGCGGCTGACGGCTGCCTGCTGCCCTTGGGGGGTCACATTGACTCCGAGAGACACACTGTCTGCCAACGTATACATATGCACGCGCGTGTGTGTGTGCATCAGCGTATGGATGCTGCAAATTGCACGGTATTAACAACAAGCGCGCAAAGCTGCGAGGCCCGATGGGACCTCCTCATCCAGCTGATGCAACTGAACTGTAATTGACTGCAACACAAAAGGTTATGCGAGTTGCTGGCAGCTCTTACCTGCACAAAACGAGAAGAAAGCAACTTAGTAAATCACAGCTGAAAAATGGCTTCTTTACCGGCGCTGAAATATTGACAGGACCCACCACCACGGCTGTAACCACGTGCGTGCATGCATGCGTGTGTGTGGGTGATTGGTTAAATGAAAAGAGATGTGCATCTGAGTGATGTCCTCCTTTCTGAATCCTCATTTCCTTTTCACATATCTTCTCCGTGACCCTCCCTCCTCCCCGCATCAAGCCGCTCTGCCTCACCTCATCCCAGCCCACCTCCAGTCCTCTCCCTCTCATCGATCTGTATTAGAAACAGGATATGAGGAACTATGCTATCTTATCACACATCAGAAAGCGGCAGAGAATGAGTGAGGATGAAAAGACAGAGTGCGTCTTGGAAGGCCAGGAGACGCAGGAGCTCAAAAGAAACTGAGGGAAGGGATGGAGAACAAGCAAGTGGGGAAGAAACAAAATCTTCATTTGTCTTCGGTTTAAAACACAGAAACAAGTCCAGCGTCGTGGGGGCCTAATTGGACTAACGATCGGGCCCAGATAAGACCTGTAAAAAATGAAAAAGGAAATAAATGAATGAAGCAAGCTGAGGCACGCTGGTGTAACAACTGCAAAAGGAAAAGGAAAGTAAAAAAAAACCTACAAACTTATCTAAAAAAAAGTAAAAGTCAAGAGATGAATGTTAGAACCCAAAACAACTGTGCACCTCTGCGTTGTATCCCCTGACCAGAGCAGATGACCCATTTATCCCTCGCGGTGCAGATGGTGTAGCACCTTGCGCCGTGCCCTGCCCCTTTTTCCCGGACTGGCAGCGTGCCGTACGATCCTAACCTTTATCAGTGCGACAGGCCTCGCTGCTGCCGACACACGCTCCACGTCCAGATCCGTATGCCCCGATCCCCGCGTCCCGCCATATGCCCCAGCAGTGCCTTCACCTCCAAAAAAAACAAAAAAAACACGTGGCACGCACACGCCAAAGACGCACATGTACACGGACACCTACGCTGGCATGAGCGACACATCCTGACCTCTCACTGTTCCACCTTGGATCAGCAGAAGGGAAGCCGCATGTGACGTGAGAGGGGACGGAGGGGTCAAGGAGCCGGCTTTGGAGAGGAGCCACCGACCCGACAGAGCTCCGCTAGCCGACACATATTCTGCAGGTTTTTTTTCGTGTTTTTTTTCTTTTTGGCTGAAACCTTGAGAGGATAATAATAATAATAATAATAATAATAATAATAATAATAATAATAATAATACAAATAAAAGGCAATAAAAAGTTTGCGTTTAACAAAGTGGTTGCACTTTTTATTTAATGCTTATTGCTTCTTTATACATCTAAAAAGGGAAGATAATATCATCAGCTACAGAGGTTTCAACTTAAAAAATTGACAAATTTAATTAAAAGGCTGTTTGAAAGAAAATATTATTTAGTTGGACTTCTAATAACAATAAGGTACTACCGCAGTAAGAGAAATTCAATTATTTGGCGATACCAGCTTTTACAGATTTAATTATGTGACTGACAAAACTCTTGATAAAGTTGAAACAGCTAAGTATTTCTCTTTAAAAAACCAGTTGATATTAGAAATGTGTAAAAACACACTATAAATTTGGTCTTTTTTTTTTAACCAGACAATTATCACATTACATATCTTCTTCTCAAATGCAGCATTAGCAGTAACTCCATGTGATAACAAGAGTGATTAAAAATAACCCAATAACTGCATTTTTATTCTGTTCTCAATTTCTTGTTACTACCTGCTACTGCAACTGATTACATATAATAACATTGCTAATTACACAAGATTAAACAATTATTACACCTTTGCTGTCAAACATCTAAACTATTGCTAATATCTCAAAACAAACTGTTAATTACTTAGAATAACTTGCCAAATTGCGCAGTGCTAACAGAAGACTGTCTGTAGACTACTCCATTACTAATAGCTAATTATAAACAGCTGTTTAAGGGTGATAGTATAGTTTAGTAATGGCATCAAATCATGCAAAAACTACAATTCTGGTGTTGATAAATAGTTTATTATGAGCAGTTAATGTAAACTGCTTAAAATGAACAAAATGTTTGCACTTTTCCCAAATGAACAATTGCTGTTAAAATATTGCTATACCTTTAACCAACAAACCATTAATCTGAGTTTGATATCCAACAAAAAGTCGTTGCTACTCTGTCATTTTTATGTAGTTACTTACTAGCTAAACATTAGCTAAATATCAGTTTCCTTTACCATCAAAGAAGTAGCTTCATTGTTAACGGTTGCATTCTTGTTACAAAATTATGATCAGGTCGTTACTGTCCCATTGCCAAGCATATACAATGCTAATAGTGCGACTGACCAAATGCTGCCTATATTTCAATTCAACTACCCAGAGGAATCGAGGTTTTGTTTATGGCTCTACCTATAATAACTGTGACATTAATATTGATGCATACCTAAAAAAAAAACTCAGCTATTTGCTTTGAAAATACTTTGAAATGCACTTTTCATACAATGAAGACATTTTTTCTCCTAGCTAGTAATATATGTATTATTTTGGATAGAAACGTTCATCTTTAATCTTTTTATTTATTTGTTTTTTTCCTGTTTCTTACACTTGACTGAGTTGCTCTGCTTAACCCAGCATGCGTGTGTGAGACCTCTGAGTTGCGGATATGAATTTGATTATTATGTATTTACTTTGCTAACTGCACAGCTGTGAACGATAAAGCCATTAGCATGTTATTACGGGAAGGAAACGGTGATGGGAACTCGCCCGAGTGAGGCACTTCTCGCCGGGAGGAGCGGCGGGGCAAGTAAGCGATTGTGATCAGTCTGGAGCAGCCAAGACGGCGGTGATGGATGGGAAGTGGTCGGCTTCAAGGCGTGAAGGTCACACTCGATGACTGTGTTTGTGCGCGTGTGGCTCTGTTTAATCAACACACGGAGGAGGCGGGAGAAAGAGAGAGAGAGAACCCTTAAAAAAATATATAAAAGAATAAATAAATATGTGGTGTGAATACTCGCGCGCGCGCAGGCTCCTCTCATTCATCAGCGGCGACGGTGCCATGTTGGGGGTACGCCATGGAGCTGGACAAATTCACCAGTCACACACTCGCGCGCACATTCATTTGAAACACTCCCGCAAAAGGTGACACCGGCGCCCGCTAGCAGGAGTTTACTCATAGAAGTCAAGGGCGCACCTGTACGTGTGTGTGCATGTGTGGGATTGTGTGCATATGTATGGGAATGTGAAAACAGTCCACCCGGACGCAACTAGCCTGACAAGTCTGTCATCTATCACACCTTTTTTTTTTTGGTTACACACTCCGTCTTCTAAGGCTCCTATTCTTTCTCCTCCCTTTATTTTGTTTTTTATCCTTCCCAACTTGTTTTGACGTAACTGCTTCTCCCCCTCCTCACCCCCGTCCTCTGCAGTCTCCCTCCGTCCTTTCATCTCGCCGTCGTCGCCGGCCCCCTGTTCTCTGCTGGCTGTGATCAATTAGGAGACATTAGTCCCACAGTTATTCCAGGTGACAGAAGCCCCCGGGAGGCCGCGTTCTCCTTCATCTCTCCTCCGTCTGCCTCTCCCCCTGTTTCTCCTCTCCACACCCCGGCCTGTCCTGTCACTCACACTAGGCGTCCTCCCTCTTCTCATCATCATCATCTTCTTCTTCACCACCATCTTCCTCTTCCCTCTGCAGTGCAAACAACACATTCCTAACACTTGAGCAATCTTGCGACCTCACGGCTCAGGGAGCAGACAGCTGCGGATCAGCCCCGCGACCCTCTCCCCGTCTGGCTCTCGGGCCAATCTGTCCTCCATTTCCTATCCGTGTTTACGCTCACCTCTGACCTCCGGTGTGCGTTTCATCCCTCTCTACCTCTCTCTCCCCCTCTCCTTCTCCAGGTTGCCATTCACGATGATGGACCCCGTCTCCTCTCCTATATGCCAACCGTTCACCTGTATCCTAGCAACCACCTCTCCTTTTGGCAGGGGTCCTCCACGCGGAGCGAGCAAACAAGACGCCGAGGGAATGAGGAACAAGCGCTCTCGTTTATCCTCCTCTCTCCATCCGTTCAGTCGTTCCTTCACATGTAAAAGAGGAAGGCCACACTCCACTGGAGTTTGGAGCGAAAACGAAGGAGTGCGTCTGCCGGTCCTCTTGAGTTCTCTGTAATGCTGTAATGATGAAATGAACAGACTCAGAGTTCTTTTTTCCTCTCTCTTTCTTTCTTTTATGTGTATGTTTATCTCAATCCCATGGCTCCATCTGAAGCAGCAGGATAGTGCCTCAAAGAAGTGTTGTCGACTGTACACCTGAAGCACAGCTTTCAGTAAAGTCCCTCGGCGCATCTGGGGAAGCTTCTTGGTCAGATTATTTTACAGTAGAGCATAACTGTGAAGCAAATCTTAAAGAACTGAATCTGTTTCCTGTCGGCCCGTGTTTAGAACTTTCCATCCGGGTTTGTTCTGCAGGGACAAGGAACCCCCACAGCATGCTGAGGCTACCACTGTGTTTCATGGTGGCTGCGGTTCGTTCTTAGTTGTGTCAACTATCTGGATAGATCGACATCTGGAGAAGCAAAACTGCACTTAAAGAATTGTGATGGTCACTTCTTCCACTGCTACATATTCAATTTAAATTCCCATTAGTGTAGATGTGTCTTTATGCTTTCTATTTGATTGTATCTCATAAATTTATAATCGTCTGATGAACGATTGTGTTATATATGTTTTTCTGTACTATTTATCTACCTCTTCCCGCATTATTATTTTTCATTAATATCTTTGATCTGCATTTCATTTGTGCAAAATGAACTAAACAAGCCGAAATTATGAATTTTTTCCCCTAAGAATCAATTTGCAGATAGATTAAAACATTTACTTTGTCCAAATCACTTTATTCCTCATTTGCATTAATCTCATCTTTGCCTCTGAGTTTTGATGGATTCCCATGTTTAGATAGGTTTGTGATTACTGAACGTAATGGGTTGGACTGGGTTCTATTTAGAAGTATCATAGCAAAGAGGGGAGATGAACAGAAACACACAGCACTTTGATATCTATCTGCAAAAATCATTATTTGGTTGGCATATCACAAAAAATCCCAAGGAAACACGTTGAAGTTTGCGGCTGTCGCATGACAACATGTGAAACAAGTTAAAGGCTGTACGAATACTTTTAAAAGGTGTGGATTTGAAAAAGAAGGAGCCAAAGAAATCCAGACTGAGAGTGTGATGTGATACATTGTACATGCACACGCATACACACACACACTCACATATACACACACACACGCACGCACACACGCTCACAGTTTACGTCGAGTTCCAGCGGAGAAGGACTGACGCGCATCGTGCGCACTTTCACGCACACAAAACAGAAAAGTGCTGCTCAGGCACATGTGTCCTGATGTAATTTATGAGCGGGCTCCTGGGCGGATGCCTCAGAGGGGTCCTCTTCACGCTGCATGGCTCTGGGTGCTCTGCGCAAATCCCAGCAGCGATCGCCTGGGCCCGCGCACACACACATACGTGCATCATACTCAAACAAGGCACACACACACACACAAAATAAAAACCCTCCCGTACCCCCCACTCCCTGTTATGAGTAGTGAACTCGCTGCACGATTAACGCTACAAAAAGCAAGGTAAACACAAGGGTTTCAGGCTTGGCAGCACCGCTACCGCTCTGTTCGGCACAGACAAAACACCCGAGCAAAACATTTCCCTACAGTTGAACGGGGACCTTACAGTTAGCAACAGAGCAAAAGTAAAAAAAAAAAGAAGAAAAAAAAAGAAATAAAATAAAACAAAACCTTCTTGTTCCAGCCTTGTTCTGCCTACTGAGTTGTATCCAGGTGGACAATTAGGTTTGTTGGTAAAGCACAGATCTCCGCCAGATAACACGAGCGAGAACGCACAGAAACTATCAGGCGTGCTCGATCCTTTTAAAAATGCAACAGTGTACTGTATTTAGATAGTCTGTTAGCCGTCTTGTTTGTGCTATAAATACACCTAATAATAAAGTAATCTCTTGGCTTGGCTGACAAGCTAATACTACTAATTATTAAGACAGACAGGCACTGCTGTTAAAAGGGTTCCTTTGGCATGCACACAAACCCTTATGCAATGTTGGGAAAGAAAAAATAAATAAATTAAATAAAGGCAGCAATTAGTCTTTGAAGCAGACACACTACATATTATTTCTCTAATTAACGCTACGTTTAATAATTAGAATGATATGTTTTGATGAAATAAACCATTTGTCGTTACTAGCAAATATACTGTGCGCTTCCAGAGAAGTGAAATATTCGTCTGGCCTGGGGTATCTGTGGGCTTCCTTCACCATCCCAGCGGCGGTTGTGTGGCTCTGTACATGTCTGTCCAGTATGGTGTGACCGGGCAGAAATCAGGAGGGGATGGATGTGTGTGTGTGTGTGTGTGTGTGTGTGTGTGTGTATGTGTGTGCGTGTCTGTGCCCCGGGCCAGGGGGCTTGATCTGCCTTGGAGGAGGCACACTGCTCTCAAGGGCACTCCGAGGGGCCACACAAACACTCGCAAAAGTGGACGAGTCTGTGCGCAAACCTGCATATACGTGTGTGTGTGTGTGTGTGTGTGTGTGTGTTTGTGCGCGAACTTACGGTATTCGTTATTCTTAAACTTTTCCACATTTTGTCATGTTTCATTAACTATTTTTAATGCGTTTTTTATTTTGGGAGGGGGGATCTGAAGTATTAGAGAATGTTGCTTTGTTGTATTCACACCCCACAGCCAAATGGTAATGCTGCAGACGCCCATCGTCTTCCAGTGCACATGAGGTCAGCTCAAACTCTTTGATGTTAGAAAATCAATAGAAAGTGACTCTCCTATGTGACACTGCGCCAAATCTCCAAAGACACAACGATTTGTGATTAGCTGCTAGACTGTACACCAATTCAACGTTTGGGAGAGGCTGGGACTGGGTGCAGCTCTATGTGTATGTAAGTTATGTAAATAAATGAGAAATGTTTTGCAAGGACTGTTGTGCATGACATCTCCCTCTGCAGAAATCTTTCATAAAACAGTAAAGGACTGTAAGGCAGCTAATTTGGGATTAAGATTCTGGTTTTGCGACTACATGTTATAGACTGGCATTCGACTTGGGGCCAAAATAATCCCGTCTTGGACAAACCTATCTAGTTTTGAGGCAGTCTATTGAGTCCTGGACTAGCCTCTCTAGTCTTGGACTGGAGATTTCTTTATTATTTTTAAAAATTGCCAACAAAAGACTAACACAAAGTGGTGCATAATTGTAAAAAGGAAGGCAAATGAATGACTTTAGCACCAAGCGTCACATAAATCAGAAACGACACATATTGAATTCGATGGTCGCAACATGACATGTGAAAATGTGCAGGGATATGAATACTTTTGCAATGTGCTACATTATGACAGGCAAATTGTAGAGTTAAAAAAAAGGTACGCTATAAGTTTGTCTATAAATAATGTAAAATTATATTAATAATTAATGTGGAGTCAGTGAGGGGTTCTCTCTTTCTGCTGATGCCTCTGATTCCTAAGATCCACCCATCTGTTGACTCTGGTCTCTGGGGTAAGAGGCCAATCAAGGGCTCGGTGGCACATCTGCCTCCTTTCACACACACCTCCTCACACACACACGCATTCTAAAATAGACACACATATAGACGTCCTTAGATTTTCAAATCCTCCTTTTTTTGCCTCCCTCTGTCTCTCACACCGACAAATAAACAGCACAGGTCTGCATTCTCTCGGCCAGTGAAGGAGGTCAAAAAAATAAATAAACCCATGCCCACACATACTCCCACACACACACACAAACACACACACACTGAGCAACACTTTTCCTTTTCTTCCTGCGGATCCAGCGGTAGACAGGCATCAGATTTTCTTCCTGATGGGCTCTGAGTGTCTGCCATTCCTTCAAGTATCGCACGCTGGCTTCAGATCAGTGAAAAACATCCAGGTTCCTGCTGAGTCTGTTAGGATCCCCACTTAGACTGATACCTGCTCAGACAAACAGTCTTGGTTATTTCTGCGGTGTGTGTGTGTGCGCGAGTGTGTGTGTTTGTCTCAGTGGCTGTTTACCAGGACTGAGCGGAGGCCGAGGCATCTGTTGAGGCCGATTTTGACAGAGCGGCACAACAAAGCTAAAGCGACAAAAGCTCACACGCCCCGGACTCTGCTTGGTGTTTGTAGTGGGCCGTTAACTTGACACTTTTTTTTCCCTTCTCTTATTCCGGCGTGGGAGGGGGGAAAAAAAATAAAAGCAAAAGCTGAAAGATTGTAGGTTAGCACAACACAAGCTGGACTGAAGAACTTGAAATAAAAGAGGTGTTCATGTGTGACAGAGGCTGGATTCTTTCACTTTTGCAGCATGTTGGTCATTTGTATTCAGCACCATCCGGTTACTGGCACAACTGGTGTGTAAAAAGCCTTAAAATAAAGTAGTTTTTTTATTGTTTTATTGCCGCGGCGCAATCTCACACTTTTTTTTTTATTATAAGCCAATTTTTTTCTTTAAGTTTACACTGGGTTGCAAAAGAATATTTTTTGGAAGTTTTTTTCAACTGAATTAGGGCTATTTTGCAAAATTGACATCCATTTTTGTCCATCAGGTGAGGTTTTTATTCTAATTTGATTTAGAGAAATCTAATTTTTGTGACAATATTTCTCATCCAAAAAAGGTTTTAAGACAAAAAACATTGTCCTCTAACTGCGTTTATTAACTGAATGTTACAAACTTTGATTTCTGTAAATTGAGTACTGATAAGTACACGTGAACTGAACATTACGTCTCCGTTTCTATTCTGTCCTGATGGAGTCTCTAGTCTCTCCTCCTACTCTTCACTCATTGATCCCAGATTCTCAGGAAACTAATCCAAATGTGAGAACAAGTGAAGCATTTTCATGCTGATGTTGCTCCATAGCTCAGGTAGTTGCCCTGATTGAGCAAAACCAATGTGATTTTTGGATTTAGCTCATCAAAAATGACTCAAAACAGGTGAAAAAACCCCAGATAATTTTTTTGGCTGTTGACCAGTGTAATTTATCCAGAAGAGAAAAATCAACATGCTAAGAAGTATTTGTTTAAAAGAAAATAAATAAACTAATAAATATCACGTGACTCAAACTTGAGTTTCTGTTAGTTGCTCTTCAAAATGGGTAAGACAAGAATACATGTCATCCAGTTAAAATGCACACATTCTGAAAGACACAAAGAAAGTCGCTTCACATTTAAACTTGCTCAGATCTGCAGTCGGACCAAAAAGTTCAAAAGTTTTGAAAAACTGGAACTGTGACAAACAAAGCGGGAAGCGGACCCATGTTTATCTTGTCACCATGCAGAGTGAGCAGAATGGTGAGGGAGGTGAAAAAATTAACAACTGTCAGCGAACCGCAAATGAAAAAGAAAAAAAAAGTGCTATACTCGGGTAACCTGATCCTTATAACAACTGCTTTGTGTTATCCACGCACCAACTGGTTGTTTGGGAGGTTTGCCAGAAAACAATTTTTTTTTTTGGTCCTACAATCACAAACATGAATATGTAAGTTTTGCTGAACTCTGCTGAGAGTTTAACTGGAACAGTAGCTTCGGTCAGATGTGATAAAAACGTAGCTTTTTAGTAAATACACCTGATGCATTTCATCATGAAAACAATATGTTGTAGCCACTATGAAATATAGTAAAGGACCTGTCATGCTGTGGGAAAGTTTCTTTCTTTAAAGGCTCAGAGAACCTTGTTAAAGTGAATGGCATAATGGACTTTTTATGAAGCAATGACATTCCACATTAATATCAGGTGGAAATAGTCAAAAAACTTAAAACGGGACATTATTGGGTCTTTCAGGGAGATAAAGACCCATTCTAGAAGATCTAGAGCGACTGTTCTAAGATGGGTTTCCAGTGATCATAAAATGGTGGAAATTGGAATTAACGGAAATAAATTTGCTTAATGTAAACGCGCCAATTTTGTAAAAACTCAGATTTTCTGCTAAAAGATTTTGGCACTAGGATGAAGTGGATGTTTGTTTGTATAGAAATTAGTTTACTTTGCAAAAGTAAAAATGGAAACACTTTTTTTCCTAATCTGACTTTTCCTAGTCACATGATCAACAACCGGATGTTACGACAGGCAGAAAAGACAAAGAAGAAAACAGGAAGTTGTTGGAGGATGATTGATCGGCATGCTTTTTTTAAAGACCTATCAACTTAGTCACATGATTGTAATTGTGTTTCCTAATTTATGGAAACACGGAATTTGCAAAATTGACTTCTGTTGACATTAGAGGAATATCAACAAAGTGTTGCACATATTTGTGATGGAAACTCAGTTGTAGTATGTAAACCTAAAGGCAGAAGGTAGTTCTTACCAATAAGTATGTAGCACTACTGATTTTGTTCAAAACACTTATTACCTAATGCAAGATAGCTTATGTCATTGAATAAATGTTCTCAAACTAAAGTACATTTTCTATTTTAATGTAAGTCAGATTAGGTTACTGCTATAAAAACGCAATTGAGATGAATTTCCTTTTACATGTTGAGTGTTGAAGTTGCCACTCACCAATGAAGTAGGACAGTAAGATGGCCAGCAGGGCGGCGGCTGCGATCGCCGTGACCGCGGCGCATTTCCAGCTGCAGTATTTGGACGGCTTCTTCAGCTTGAAGGCTGAGCGAGAGAAGGTGTTCCTGGGCAGCAGGCGAGGCGGCGGAGAGTACACCGTCCCCGACGTCAGCGGGTATCCGGGGGAGGAGCTGCTGAAGAGCGGGGTGGTCCCTGATGACGTCTTGAACAAGAAGTGCCTGCGGAAACGTCAAGGGGAAAGACAGCAACACATTTAACAAGAGGAAATAGACTCACGTGTGAGTTTGCAATCAGTTTCTTTCAGTCTGACAAGCTTATTTGTGAGAACATCCTTGAACTGCGCCTCTGGTGAAGCCTTCGCTTTGACCTCAACTTGATGCAACCTTGTTTCTTTTGCCCTCGTTTTTCTCCTCTTTTCTCTCACTTATGATGTGTCCCGTCTCTGCCCTTAATGGCTGGACAGGATCAGGACTGCAGTGCTTTCTTCTCTTCCTCGTGATCCAGGTAGGGGTCAGAGTTCAGAAAGAACATCAGAGAGGGATCTGAGCCCCCATCCTTTCACTCAACATTACTTACTATCCTCCACCTTCACTGTTTGTGCGTATGCTCACACTCCTGCAACAACTGTCCTTACTTTTCCTTAGTGTGTTGTAGCCCACTTGTAATTAATCACCTTATTGCTCTGTTTTATAAGCATTTTTATTTAAATCTAACCTTTGAAAGAAAAGCAGCGGTCACTTTTAGAGGTAGTCCACATTTTAAAAATTGTAAAAATACAGTGAAAAGAAAGGAGGACAAAAACACGGGTGAAACCTTCTAGTGTCATCGTTTGCAAAGCGTCCCTGCAGCGCACTTGTGGAGAGGCTGTGGGCCCCCTCCCACACCCACCTCGCACACACACAGACTGGTATGACAGAACAGAGCCCTCAGGTGAGTGTGACATATCACAGGAGGAAAGGTCACCTCCCTGCCTCAGAGACAGAGTAAAAAGGGACTTTGCCTCACAGTGTTTGAGGAAGTTGTCTTGTCTTGCTTGTCCCCCTTGGGATTGTGTGTGGAAGTGAGAATATGGGTTTTTCATCAAACCCTCTGAGTTTCCTCTGACCTTGGGGATGAGGGCTGCAAAAGGGAAAACACTGCGTCGAGTTTCCTTGCTTGAAAGGCAAAGAACAATATTGTCAGAGCTAATGAGTCGTTTTTGGTTTACTTCAGAGTGTCAGCATTATCACCGTTACTGAGCGCGCCTAAAACTTTTACATGCCTCCAAGGGTAAACATGTTTTTATTTGGTGTCCAGCTGTAATCTTCAATAAAATGATGTCTTGATGCGTTTATTCATCCTGTGGGAAATCCAAATATTCCATCCATGGTATGTGTGCTTATGTGTGTATGTGGCAAACTACGTCTATCAATTTTGTAGATTGCTGAGTCTACAAAATTGATTTCCTAACCCACTCTACAAAAAAAGAGTGGGTTAGGAAAGTACAAGTCTTGTTTTCAGTTCATTACTTTTGTGGTCAATTTTCGGTTTGTGAAATAGGGTTTTATCTGGTTGTGGTTTTTTTGTTGTTTTTTTGCAATGTTGTAAATTTACCAAAAATAAATCTGAATCTGTATTCATAAAAATTACACATACATGGTCAAGGTTGGGATGGGAGCCAGTATAGTCTCTTTCATTGCAAACATTACTGCAAAGGATGAACAACATTTATAATTTTAGAGGCTACGAACATTGATCGAATCAGAAAAAATACATTCCATAAATTGTAGATATACATTTTTCCAAGCACACGATAGAAAATACTTTTTATTTTTATTAAGCAGCTAAGCTCAATGAGGGTGCAGATGATAAAACCCCAAACATACATAAACAGCTATGATTTTACTCTCTATAAGTATATATTTGAGTAAAATGAACTTAGTTCTTTTATTCTATCAACTAATGACAACATCCGAAATTCTAAGCAAAAATGTAGTATTTATTTGCAGAAAAAGAAAAATGGTTAAAATCAAGAAAAAGATGCAGAGCTTTGAAATGAATAAAAACAAGTTCATATTTATTTAGAAACAACACTAAAGGTTTAAACTTTGGAAGAGTTTAGAAATCAATATTTAGGAGATGAATTTTAGTTTCAGATTATGGATTTAATAATGTAAAAATACAGTGATTGGGCCTCTGCTACTACTGTACATGTCGCTATTTCTATTGTAAGTGGCAGAAAACGGGGATAATTTGTTTATTTTTTCCCCCTTTACTTTACTTGCTCTGTGGGAAACAGAAGAACTAAACCCTAAACTTCTTGACTCACTCTTGGTAAAGACATTCTCATAACTAGAGTGAGTTATGAGGGCTCCGAGTCTCTTTTTCCTCTCCATCAACTGGATTTGTCACTCTTCTCCGCCTCCAGTCCAGGACTTGTGACTCATGTCTGCCTGAATGTGTGTCAGGGCTGTCCTTTTTCTAATGCAGCCCACTGTCACTAGCATTCAGACTATTGGCTGTCCTTTGAGAAGAAGGAAAACAGAGCTTATCTGTGCTTTGAGCCCCTCCGCCCCCCCCTATCATTTTGATGCCTTTAATCACAGCTGTTAACAAAACAGAGAGCGTGTGTGTCTTTTTTTCCCCCAACGCTAAAAACAGGTAATGGGCTCCGAGCATGAAGATTTGTTTTGGGAGCACTGCTCCACTCTCTCTATCAATTATTCAGTCCGTTGGTGCTGGTCCCCCTGCTCCCACTCTTTCCGCATTTTATACCACTGATTGTTGGATTGCTGTCCCCCAGGTTCCCCTCCTTCCCCATTCCTCTCCCCGTTACCTGTCAGGTGTGTTGCACGAGAGAAAAGAGGAGAAAGGAGGAACAAAAACACACCCGACAGACGGAGGCATGGGGGGCACGGGGAGACGGCATGTAAAGGAAATATGATGTTATTGTCTAAAAATACCCTGTTCCTTGTGTCACCCCCCACCCCCACCCTTTTTTATTATGCATGAAAAATTCATATATGCTGCCAAACGCAAGGATGCACATACGCGCGAGGTGTGCGCACAACAAAACGCGCGCCCACTTTTCCCAAGGTCAAGCAGCTTGTGTCTGCTTGAACTCATTTTCACAGCCATTGAAGCACTCTGTGATGGCAAGGCCGGCGCTAATTAATTACAATCCTCCTAATGTGCGGCGAGCGAGCCGGTGAGCCGCTCGCGTTCTGCGCGACACAATGTGTGCGATTTTTGATGTGCCGGTATGCATTTGAACTCGCCCAGCGAAATTGTTTCAGTCCAAGGCTTTGTTGTTTGTGTGCAGACGGCGCTCGGCGAGCCTGTGTGGGATGGGAATATGTCTACGGTCCGCACTAATTATGAGCAGGAATGGAAAGTGTCTAATGTGCTCTGGGGAGGTAATTGACATTGATTTATGTTGCGGACAGCAATGGAGGGGTTCTATCATAGCAGGCAGCCAACAATCACAGCTCTGTATCATTAGGCAAGGGCTGGGTTGTGTATTTATGCGTGTGTGTGTGTGTGTGTGTGTGTGTGTGTGTGTGTGTGTGTGTTTTGTGCATCTGTTTATTTATTTCATTTTTTTTTTTTTTTGACAATGGTCCAGTATGGAAATGCCACACATAATTAGAGAAAGCAGACAGAGACCCCGCCACCCCTACCTCCCAGCTACGGCTCAACTCACTGTCATTGCGTCTAATTCTTTACACACACAAACACTCCGAACAAACAAAAACCTAAATCACACACCGACAAACATTTACACCGAGACTTGGAGGTAAGCACCCACGCACAGGCGGCACAAATTTGTGCGGGTTTTCGTCCGCCGGCTTGTCCTGTAACCGCAGCCGAAGGTTTAATTTGCATCCCCGTCGAGCAACAAGTGACATAAAGGAAGGAAGATGGAGATAGAAGGCTACACACTGGAAGACAGGCAGAGAAGAAGAAGAAGAAGAAGGAGAAGACAGGATGTGTTTTTACTCATCCCCCACACTCCCTCCAACGCTACGTCCCATCGAGAGAAAACGAGGACCTGGACAATTAACCACAGAACAGAGAGCATGCTGGGTAATTAGCGGCAAGTCAAAGCTGGCATTCCCCCTGAGCGAACAAACACACGCGCTTATACACAGCCACGGAAACACGGTTCATTTTCTCAGCTCTGACTAATATGAGGATGGCAGTCTGAGACGCATCAACACATGTCAGATGTAGAGAACAATTAAGGGAGGTCGACTTGTTAAGGGAGAGCCCATGAAAACACTCGGATCTGAGAATTAAACACAAAGCTCTCTGGGAGGGGAATACGGTGGAGGAAAACACTGACAACTGTTACCTTCTGTAATTACTAAAGAAAAAACAACAAAAGATACAAAGAAAAAACAAAAACAAGCGGCAGGTGAAAACCGTGTGATAGATGTTTATTCAGATGATTCTTTTGACGACAGACAAAAGCCAAAAAATACTGCCAGTCATGGATTGGGTCTCCAGACGTACTTCATTTAACAGTCAATGTTACAATTTCCATCCAGGAGTTATTAATCGTTTTCAAGTCTTATTAATATAGCAGCTATTTAGTGAAGAGTTGTACAAATAATTCCTCAGTTTCGTCAGTTCAGTTCCTCAAAAACTATTCATGTCTCATCAAGATACAAAAACCAGAGAGCGGCAGCAGATTGGTTGAAGAGAAATATCGACATATCTGTCCGAGCGCATGGCAACAAACTTCTGACCAAGCTTGTTGCTCAGAAGACACTGAAGAAAGCTAGTTCATTCGGGTGGTGAAAAAAAATGGCGCAATTTTGTCTATGCAAAATGAGGGCCGATTTTGGAACTTCGGATGAAGTCCGGGACTTTGGTAGTGGAGAGGAGGGTGCTGGGATTGTGAATTACAGGGTCTGATGTATTTTCTTTTCTTTTTACAGATTATGTAGTAATGCGCTCATCTTCAGGGCATGAACTTCAACATGCACTTGAGCAAATCGGAGCAGATTGGGAAGCGATTGGGACCAGACTCAACTCCTCCGAGGCCCTAAAATCCCAACCGGAAAAAGGCAAATTCCAGCATGTAGTTCTACTGTGGAGAATTTTAATTATCTTGATGTCACGTTCACAAACGATCGGTCAGGAGATGAATAGATAACCCGAGGCCACTTCTGCAGGAATGCGGGTACTGTTCTGGTTTAAAACAGCTGAGCTAAAGAGCTAAGCTCTCATTTTACCCATCAATCTACGCTCTTCATCAATGGTCATAAGACATGGATCATAACGCAAAGAAAGACATCTTGCAGATCAGCAGCTGAAATGTCCTTCTTGCAGGTCAGCTGGATTCAGAGACATGATCTCTGCTGCATCTCTGCTTAAAAAATAAATAAATCAGAAGATATGGTTCTGTTCGGGATGCCTCCTGGGTCCTTCGAAGGTTTGCCAGGCGAGTCCCACTGGAGGAAGACCGCAGGGTGGACCAAATACACGCTGGAGGGACTAAACATCCCTTCAGGTCACTGCAGGGGCTGCACAGAATACACTAGAGAGGAAGATGTCTGTGTTTCCCTACTGGACTTGTTACCTCTGCAGCCCAATTTTGGAAAAGGAGATTATGGACGCATAAAAAAAAATACACTGAAACTACGAAAAGCAATTATCAATTTCATTTGATCTTTGAAGATCAGGTTTCCGTCACATCATAAACCCAACAACTGGCCAATGCTCAGACTGTTAAGAATAGGCCAATCTCTCTTGAAACCTAGTTGCATAGTTTGTAGTTTATTGGCTCTTGACCAGCAGAAGTCGCTTTGTTTAAAAGAAAAAAACCCATCTTTTGTAATGTATAAAGGCGCGTCTACCCCCTGTGCCATAAACTAAAAAGCGGTTAATTAATGCGAGACACATGATGATTAAATGCATGACTTAATCCAGAATGTGTCATGAAACTGCTCATCCTCGACAGATGATTAAATCACTGACCTTTTGTGATTAATCTGCTGTTAACATCAGACTCTGACTCATGGAATGTAAATCTACAGTTATGTATAGCCAACGTTTGAATAAATTTCACATCTGTTTCTCTCTGCCGCTTTTGGTAGTTGGGAGGCAACGCGGACATCGTCTCGCTTGGTGACGGTATTGCAACCCTCGGTATGCGGACTGGGAAAGCCGGGGATCAAAACAGCAACTGTCTGGGAAAAGAAATGCATCTTCCTCAGAAGCCGACCTCCAGCTGACCAGCTGCTGGGCAAGAGAGCGAGGAACAATGCTATGGTTACTGCTTCCTACTACTGAAATGCCCTTTGTTTTGGCTAAAGGATATGAAGGTAACTCTCAGTTAGATAAAAGCAATGAATAACTGAAGGAATGTGGCTCTATTGTAAAACGTGCTTTAATTGCCCAAACCATGGCAGAGCAGATTTAGATGACGTATAAGCTGAGACAACCATTTGTCACTTTCAGTGCTGAATAGTGTCTGCTTGGAGCTTAGCTAAAGGGCTATTTCACAGTTTTTATTTTTTTAAATTTCTGAACATGCATACGTTTATCTTTAGTTACTTCAAGTCTTCACAGGTTTGCCAGTTTGAGCTCTCAATAAAACTAGAAAGACAGAGAATAGACTTCAAATTGTTAATCTGGTCAGTCTGGATATGTACGAACTCATGTAAAATGGTAGCAATTTACTTTCTCTTTTGAAAATATGTCCATGATAAATATAAACAAGTGTTTTTCAGCGTGGAGACAATTTCGTACTGCTGCTGCACTGGTTATGGTCTCAAGCATAAACAGATTCGCTTTTGTCATTAAGCTAGAAAAAAAAACTTTAAAGGAGAATGCAGTTGGAGGAAAACAATTTTTTTTCGATTATTAGAGGAGCAGAGAAGAAAAGCCGAATATTAATTTTAAAGAAGACGTTAAGAGAACGCAAGGTCATGTTGTTAATAAGCTTTGCATAACGTTAAGGAGTAATGGTTGCGCATTACAGGAGCGGCTGCACGGCTGAGAATAAATCTTTTCTCGATCCTTTCCCACAGGTTGGATCTTCTCCCTGTCGCCTCGGTAATGCATTTGAAAGTAACCCACCCTCCCTAACCCCATCCTCCGCCGTTCTCTCCAGATAAATTGAGATGCTGCAGCCTTCTCGGGGAGCTTATTTCTCCCTTAGACTTGTGGCCCACAGTGGAGTGGGCAGGTGGGGGTGCTGGGGAACGTCCTGAGATCACAGAGAGAGATTGAACCTGGCATCAGCGAGGCAAAAAGGCTCCAAGGGACCAATTGGAAATCAGGTGCTTTCTCACAAAATGCTGCAACACATGTATACACATGTGCACTCACCCTCACATAGAAAAATGCGTTCCTCTCCTCTTTTTCTCGCTCGGCCTTACAAACACACGCACACGCTAACACACGCATGCAGACGCACACACACACGATAGTGGGAGCCATCTATAGTCATTTATCTCACACTGGTAAATGTATCCATGTTCCTCGGGTCCCAATCTCCCTCCTTGGCCTTTCTATCTTCTCTCACACACACTCCCCAAAACAATCTCCTTCAATCACCACTTCTCTCAATTTCTTTGCCTCTCTCCCCCTCTTTATCTCTCCCTCCTCTACCGTAAACCCTTTCTTTCACCCCCACTTCTCCGCCGACTTATATTTCTCTGCTATCTTCCCGCTCCCCCGATCGTCAATTTCTATCTCTCTCCGGCTCTGCCAGTCATCCGAGCCCTAGAGTGCTCTTAGGTGATCAATCTTCATCCTCTCAGGGCTGTCAAAGTATTGGGTCAGGTCGCATGCACACACACACCCACGCGCATGCTTTCACCATAACGAGTGGACATCAAATGCCAGGATTTACATATGATCACGACAGGGGGGCCAGTCACAATTGCCGGGAGCACACATGCTTGGATGTAATCACACAGTAAACACAAACACACTCAATCACAAGCAGTGGCTCCCTCACGCGAGCAGGTTGCTCATCATTTCCTATAGCTGCCGGTTATAATGAGACAGAGGACGCCTACTGCCAGCGTAGGGTTTGCTGTGACTTTTTTGGCTCTGCCTTGCTGGCTTCGACCCAATCACAAGCTCCAGCAGCTCCAGACATTCCCGTCTCATCCTCCCCATCGCAGCCAGGACTCGATCCAGGCCGGAGGGCGGAGCTCTGGGCTCCATTCACAGCGGCAGGCTCTGAGCCAAGCCCGACTGCGCCACCTGAGCATGGACAAACACTGCCTCTGAGGGAGCGGGGCCACTGCTACGTGGCAACCATGTACACCCTCGGTAGGACAAAAAAAAAAAGAAATAAGTAATTTATACTTCAGTTTTGTTTCAGCAGAGACCCCTGAACTATTCCTGACAGCAGGAATAGTTCACTGGAACTACAAGCAGTTATTACGGGTTCGGAAGATCCCGCCCGTCACCACTCACTCTCCCACATGTATGGTGATGCACAAATCTGTATCTGAAACTCTACTCCATAAGCTCGATGTCATTAATCACTCTGTAACCTGTTTTGTTACTGCTAGCCCTTTTAATGTGCACCATTGTCATCTATGCTCACTTGTAAAACCATGCCACCGCTCCGTTCACGCAGATTAATAAATTGGTACAAATAAATCTGTAAAACTATCAATGCCAAAACCCCTCCGTACCTTTGCCCACTCATCAGTATTTCCAACGATACTCGCGTTTTATGTTCTTATAAATTCATCACTATAATGGACCTGAGAGTTTTTACATCTTTAGGCTGATCCTCATTTCATTTTGCGACTCCAAATGATTTTAATGACTTACAAAAAATGGCGAAAGATCAGTACATTCACATCTCATTTATTAATGCAGCTGTTTTTACAAACTGTTCATATATGTATTATTGTACATTTAGTCAGTATGAATGTGGTTGTACTCTTATTTTTTATATTCTGTTGTATGATATTTTAATGCTTTCAGAACAGTTTGCTGTTGAAAATGAGAATAAATAAAATAAGGGAAAAAAAAGGAAAAAAGAAAAGAAAGAAAAAGTCTCCGAATGATTTGCCCGTCCCCACGGCAACGCGGGTCCTGATAAGCAACTGTGAGAATCTTTTATTTTTTCCCCCCTTTTCTAAAAGGCCTTCTTGTTCGACACCGTGCCTCTTGCCGATCAAGCATAACAACACATTGCTTCAGTGCTGGCTGAGCGTAGGCCAGATATCAGTGTGGCTGAATTAAACATGGCCCGGCCTCATAAATACTGCACGGGGCCAGCACTCGGGGGAGCTTATCTGGACCCATCAGAGCTGGAAGCTCCAGTGCCCAGCAGGGGAAACGCAGCTACGCAGCTTGCAGAGTTAAAAACGTTAAGAGATGTGCGGCGAGCGAGCTAGCAGGGAGGACGGCAGCGTCCCTCGAACTGCGCGCCTCATGAATAGTAATACCCCGCATGAATGCTCTGTTTGCCCAGTAAGTGTTCTTTGTACACTGGCAAAGGCACACGTGTAGCGTGTGTGAAAATGGTTTGTATTTCCTGCCAGCTCACTCCAGGTAGCATGCATAATAGCTCTGATATGCGTAGCTTTTTGTGTCAGGCTTTGTGATGGGGTAGAGAGTGCTTCCGAGTGACACACTCAGGAGTCATTTCCTTTTGTGATCCGGAGGGTTGCGTACGAGAGGTTCCTCTGTGAACAAAACTGTGTAAATAATCATTTAGAAATTACCCTGTGGGGTGTTAGAAAGGAGAACCAGGTCTCCTGGTTTCCCTCCTGACCCCCGAGTTCATATCATCGGCGCTGCGGCCACTTGCGGTAGTTCTCACACCTGTTTACGCACAGCATTTTGTTATGCTACGACAAAAAAAGGTTTATTTTCTATATGTGATAGACCATGGGTGTCAGACTCATTTTCATTTCAATGCATCCTCAAAGAGCCGATTGGGGCAGACATTTTTGATGAAACATTAACAAACTGTTAAGGTATTATAGCTTTCACTGCCTATTTCTTAAATTTAAGTAATATTAAAATCTTTTCACATTGTAATTGGTTTGATTTGATTGATGAAATCAAATCTAAGCACACAACTGTTAACTTGAAGTGATATATTTGTAGAGTCATGAGGGCCACGTAGTTAGTTGTGAGCTGTGGGCCTTGAGTTCTACACGTGTGATAGACCAACATGAAGCACTGTACAATAATAGAGTTCTTTCTTCCATGTCTCTCTAATAAAGTTGAATATCTAGAAGCTGTAAATGTTAGCTCTTCACTCTTTGCGAAATAGTTTTTTGTTCTCATGGCAGATTCAATTAGATTTAGGTCTAGACTTTGACTGCTTCACCCCTATCCATGCATATGGTTTGATTTAGGCCCTACTATTAAATGGATGCTAAGAGGCACTTCTTGTCCTGCTGGACGATAATCCTCTACCTCACTCAAATTTGCTTAACGCACAATGTAAAGTTGCCAAGTCCACAAATTCTCCTACTTGAGCTGTGGATCTCTGCAGCTCCTACAGAGTTACTCTGAATGTCTTTCCCGGTTAGTTCTTTCCTTGCTTGGCCGGTTATTTTAAAAAGATTCTGGGATTAAATGAACACAGGCTTTATGTACTAAATGGTTTGCTAAGTACATTTGGACTTCTTTTTGTTGTTTTATTGCAAACAATACATTAACATTTGTAGTTACAATATGAAAATGTGCGAAAAGGTTCAAGCACATAACTTCCCGTAAGAGCAGCAGGTACTGCCATATTTCCGCAGTCCATCCTTTCCACAGCTTGAGCCGAGTTCTTTATAACTTTGCTCCCAGAGTTTTGTGATAACTTTGCAGCTTGGTGTTGTCTGATGTGTTTTAAATGGTATGGATTTGTACCGCAGCTGACACGGAGTCTTCAGCTCCCTCCTTTGCATAGTTAGAAATTATTATTGACTGGAAAGTTCAAAGAAGAGCTTTCATCTTAATTGCGTCACACCTTTCAATTTTTTATAACACGGGCTCTGCTGGATTTTAAACGCTTTCTCCCAGACACTGCGGAATACAAATTCACCTGTTCAATAAACCCGTTTGCGTGGTGCATACTGCAAACTCATTTTAAGGCAAAAAAAAAGAGTTAGCTTGCACGTAGAGAGCCAGTTCAGAAGGGTTAGTTTTGCTATGAGGCCGTCCTGTTGCCAATTAGAGTCACAGTAGCTCTTAGCTTTAACCCTCAGCAGTGTCTGCAAGAACCACATAGAGGTTTTAAGTTTTCTTAGGCAACATTTTGTTCAGTTTGGATGAAGAATTAAAAAGCAGAATGTAGCTAAAATGTCTTTAACCTTCAATTTGTCACAACTTAATACCAGAGGAAAAGCCACAAATCTGGCTCAAAAAACAGTTTTAGTTTTAGCTACATTTTGAGAAAAGTAAGATTTCCCTCTTTTATGTTTTTTTTAACAAAGGAGTAGAATGATAAATCACAACTTGTGCTTAGAAGACACTTTAATGTCAGAATATTTCTGTCCAGTTTTGTCCGTACTATAAATTGCTGCTCTTAATGTTTGTTTGATCCTAAAGTGGTCCAAAGAAATAGCAGGTTTATTCGGCTTAGGTTTGATGAATCTAAGTAGTTCAGTTATTTAACTAATGATGATGCAATGTGGTCCAGACTCATTACAAAAAATGTGAAAAGAAAAAACACCTTTTTGTCTGTGAATGATAGAAGGTGTGCATCAGGTGTGAACTCCAACCTTCAGTATTAGCTGACAGTCAGCTGATGTACCCTACAGTTCTTGCTTTGTTTCCTTTTTTCCTACTAAGAACCTAAAATGCAGTCAGTAGAGGCCTCAATGCTTTTGTTTCACATCTAGTTTTGTAAATCGTCTGATTCTGATCTGCCTTTGCAAACTACAATATATAAAAATAGCTAATTATTTTTTTTGTCTTCGCAGTGTCAGTGGACTTTAATTACTTCCATGAGGAGCAAAGGAGGCACCACAGCATGTGTGACAAAGCAAATGCTGTAAAGTCAGCCTTTACGTTGTCTACTTTAAGTCTCTCTCTCTCATTTTTTCCCTGATTCAGAGAACCGTAGGAATCGCTCAACTTGTTGAAAAAGTTTTCTTTTTACATTTCCTGTGGTTTTATCTTTTATTTGTAAACACCTCCTCTATGCAAACAGTTGCTAAAATTACACACTTTTTCTTTCCACTCAGTGGCAGCATCCACACTGAAGAGTGTTGATGTCAGTGTGCTTACTAATCGTCACCTTCCTAAAATAATTGGGTTATGTCATTTTTTCCCCAAATATAATGACCTTCTCTTCATTGCCAAAAGATAATTTAGGCTAAAAAGAATTGATTTTGGTAAAAAAAACAACAACCCCCCCAAAAAACATTTTATGGTGCCTTCACTGACTAATAAATGATAAAATTTTTCAGTTTCTGACTGATCAGTTGGCACTGAAGTAAAAACTAAGCTGAGTTTCATCTGATCAAGAGTCACACAGGGTTGATTCCCCTGATATACTTACTCTTTTTAGGTGCCCTGCCAATTGGAACCCCCCCCAAGAAGAATAAAATAATACACATTGATCTTCTGACCTGGTTTCCAACGGGACGTTGCTGTTGAGCACCCAGCTGTCCTGTAGCTGGACCGACTCTGGGGTGGTGGGTCCGTCTCCGGTGCCCGGAGCCGGGGCGTGAATGGGGTTCCGTCCCCCCCTCAGGGTGTTTCTGTTCAGGCTGTTTGCAGACTGGTGGGACAGGTTGTGGTGGTTGTGTGGAGGCGGCAGTGGAGGCTGCAGCGTGGACTGACTGTGGTGGTTGCCGGCCCCTGGAAGACAGACAAAAAAAAACAAAAACAATGTTACCAGGATTCTGAATGAGGAGATTGTATTCTCCAAACTGGACACGTGCAAAATTACAGCTAACCTGTTATTGTACAACAGGCGTTCATTCATGTAGGTGAAACATAAAGCTCTCGGGCAAATTAACACCCAATTATGGAATATTTTTCAACAATCATTCAGACAAGGTGTCATATTGTCAAAACAATCGATAACTCACGCCGACAGACGATTGTAGCAACAAAGACACGTGAGAACTTCATCTCCTCCTATTTCCTTTCACATTTTCGGTACTCTATTCTTCTTTGCCCCCCATCATCTCTTCCTCCCCCCTTTTCCTTTATCCCCTCTTTTCCTGCCCAGCGTTTCTTTGTCACATCTAAGCGGACGCGCGCGTGTGAGTGTGTGTGAACAATATTAGAGCACTCAGCGCTGCATGCGCCCTCATCTCTTGCTCTCAGACTTGAGGGAACATGTCAGCTTGAATCCAATAGCAGCCCCCTCCAACAATGAGCTAATGGACTGTTGAGTGAGGGAGCTGAAAAACAAACCGGCATGACTCAGACAAGAACACCCATTCACACATCACCTTTCTCCCTTTTCCCTCTCGCTAAAGCAGCAGTGGGGCGGGGGGAGGAGAGGGGGGGGGGGCTTGAGCCCATCTTCATTGTGTGTGTGGTTTGCTCAGGAAAATCAATAAACCACATACTATACAGTATAAGAGGCAGCCCGACACAATTGCCTCACTTCACAGGCTTTAGCGAGCGTTTTGTTTATGCGCTCGGACTCGGAGCACAGCTGGCCTGAATTAGCTTAAAATGTACGCCATTAAAAAGGAACCTAAAGAGAGCAACTCCAACACAGGGTTCCTACGCGCCTGATATTTAAGTTCTGATGTATGCAGACAGAAATCTTCACTCTGAGTCGTTTTGTAAAGTATAAACTAAACATATTTTTATTTTCTCAGCCATTAGTCTGTGGATGTGTAGCATGAAAAACTAGAGACTTTAAAGAAGGGAAGGAAATATTAGAAGGATGGATGGACAGATAGATGGAGGGATGTAGAACTAGCAGAGGACTTCAAAATAGAACTAAATAAAACCTGAATTTAAAATAAATAAATAAATAAATAAATATATATACATATACATATATATTATATATATTAATAACTTTTTTCTTCATGTAGAAATGTAAATAGACACATTTCTAATTCCAAACTTTCTCCACGCATTTCCAAACTGAAATGGAAAACAAATCAAACAAGTCAAAAGTCTCCTTCTGGATGTTCACCTCATGAAAATTTGCTGCAAATTCCCAAAGATTTTCCTTCCACTGCTCAGGCTCAGCTTTCCTACTACGCTCGAGGAAATGGGACCCGCTACAGTTTGCACAAACTTGTTGACAGCAAACAGACAGACTTAGAAATGAGCCTGTGAAACATACTCTGTCACGACACCGCCTGAGCAAAGGGGGGGAAAGGGGGGGAACTAAAAAGAAAGAAAGAAAAAGTGTCATAACAAAGTGTCCATGCTTTTACTTCACTGCTGTCTGAAAAGAAATGTTACATTATTGGAAAAAACACACAGAGTTATTGATGTTGCAGCTGGCGTTCAATCCTGGGCTCTGCAACACGGTTTTCTTTGTCTTTCAGCAACTCTACATGTTGCACTTTCATCATCTTCTTGCACTTCTAAACGTGGAATACATCATAATGATTGTTTGTTTGCACATCGCCTCCCTTGTACTGATCACAGATTCGAGTAAGCGCGCACATGCAGACATGCATGTGGGGCGAAGACAACCGAAGCCGCTGCTTCGTCAACCTGCGAGATCACACTTGCCCTCCTCCATTTCTCATCTCCTCTGGAATTAGACGAGAAAAGCAACGCTGTGTGAGAGGAAGAGAGACGTGCGGATGTGTTGCGTTCTCCCGAACGCCCTTCTGCTTGGATTTCACGAAGCTTTCAAAGAGGCAAGAAGGATGGCGACTTTGCAAAAGCCCCCCGAATGTTCAGTCCCACCGGGGAAATAAACTCGAGATTTAAGTGGGCATGAGAAAAGTATCCACACCTCTTTTTCACATGACATTTTGTTTAATTGTTGAGGTTTTCACAGCTAGATTAACGCAACACAGTGCGTCAAACTCAGGTATAAAGCAAAGCACATTTATTTTTCACTGATACAGAGTTGAGTGGTATTTACTGAGAAACAATTAGGAAAACCAAATGTACCTTTAAGAGTATTTTTACTACTCGGTACCTTCTCTTTTTACTCAATTTTATTATGGAGTATTGCTACTTTTTCTTGAATAATTATTTCTGGTTATTCTACATGTTTAAACCAAAAAAAATACCTGCAGTTCTTGTTTTGAATTTTAAAATAAATTGATTTGCAATGTTTTTTTTTCTTTTGCCACATTTTTTTTGTGTCATTTTGTAATTATGATTTTTGTGTGAATTATTAAAATACCAACATTTGGTTCATCTGGTGGTGTAGACTTTAAATGTTTTCATCAGGTCCTCTGTATTCGAGTAGACTTTTTGCTAAATATATTTCTACTCCTGCTTGAATATTTTCTTGGGCAGCTACTTTTTGCTTTTACTCGAGTTAAAATATGTTGAAGCAGTTCTACTCTGAGCACAATATTTGGGAACTCTACCCACCTCAGGTCTGATATATCGTCAAAAATAAAGCTTTCCTGTTTTAGATTAGTGTGAATAACAAAAATTGTTTCTATATGGTAACAATTGACAGCGATAAAACAGAAATTTACACCACTTTTATTAATATTTGGCAGACTCATCAGTAGCACTTTATTTGAAGGGACGTGCATAATAAGACTGACCTGAGACTGTCATTAACATGACAATTTTTAGTCTCATTATACCAGAGAATATGTACTAAAATTACTTTGTAAACTGTAATCCAGCATTTGTTGTAACAGCTTCTTCCTTTCTGAGCGGCTTTTCAGTTCAAGTTGATGCAGGACAAGTTTTACTGTTAAGTAGAAACTTTGACAGCTTCAGCCAAGCATCCTCAGCTCACATTTACTCTAAGTCCAGTGTGGGTCAAATCTGTGCTACCTTGTCTTGTCCCATCACAGAAAATCTCAATAAAGATCATCGAAGTAGATATGGAAAATGTATGTAGGCATTGCAGTTCTTCATGTTCTAATGTGTCTCTTCCTCATTTTTCTCCTTTAGCAGTATTTAGAGTAGATGGGGAAGAGAGGTGGGGGCAGCAGGCTCCCACCGGAACTGCAGCTGCACTGGAAACCAGTTTACAACATGACCTGATTCCTCCGCGGCACCACTGGGACTCAGGTGACACCAAACACGGCCAGTGAAGTACAGATGCGAGTGAAAGGAGAGAAGAGGGGAAGACGAAAGAGAGAGAGAGAGAGGGGGAACTGACCTCTGCTCTGCAAGAGAGTCCCAAAACATCTGTCTGAACATGCAAAGAACCCCGTGGGAGAAAACGATCCACACCCAGGCGTGCACACGTGTCCCGTCGCGTGAACATACCTGCAGCCGAAAACACCTGCGAGAAGAAGCTCCGTCTCCTGCATCATGGATGCGGAGAGAGAGAGAGGCAACTGACAGATGCTGTAAATTTTTACACCTTGTTGTGCCCTCCTTCCGCTCCTCCTCCCCGTAAACTCGTCATTTCTTCACGGGGGAATTGTTTCCCTTCCCTTTCATCTCGCTTTTATTTGCATTTTGTTTGTGTCCTCCGTTGAGATCTGAAGCCATTTTGGGATGAACCTAGTTTGTTTGAAGCCTTTTAAAAATAAATCTGACTTGACTTCAGCTCGAGCACAACGCCTCAATAAATGTGAAGTGCAGCGGCTCCCGCTACATCCCATTTCCATAAATACATTTGTGTAGTAACAATGCGCACAATAACAGCAACAACAACAAAAAAGCTGGCTGCAAAAAGCTTGAACACACACACACACACACACACACACACACACACACACACACACACACACACACACACACACACACACACACACACACCTACCTGCAGGCATGGAATCAGCAGACCATCACACGAAGGCCCTCACCCACTCACTGCCACAATTCAAATGGCATAAAAATGGGAACGCCTTTTCTTTTCTTGGTTTTCTTAGCTTCATATCTAATACTTGAAACATGTTTCCATATTAAATGTGAACAAGTCGTTTACTGCTGTTTACTCATGAACATTTTGGCACATTTTGACCACAAACCTGAATGGGTTTCCTTGAGCTGACGCAAATACAAATCTAGTAGTTTAGTTTTTTAAGTGAAAGAAAAATTACAATTTTTAAATATCTGTAAGTATTTATGGATTTGTACTCAGCTCACCTTAGTTAACTCGGTAAAAACGCAATTTTCTACAATCACAAATGTGTTCTCCCCTTCCCCCTTTTTACACATAGGAATGTATTTTTTTTTTGTAAAAGTCTTGTTATGGATTCTTAATTGGATTTAGGTTTGACAAACATTCGAACATCCTTTGATCTCAACCCACGGTAACATTCCTGATTGTCCCATCTGAGCTGCAGATCTCTGCAGCTCCTCCAAAGTCACCATGGATCAGATGATTAATACTCTCCTTCCTGGCCTGTAAGCCTGTTAGTAAGTGTGGGTGCTTCAAGCAGCTGCTCGGTTTGCTTCTGTCTTGGGCCGACTCTGGTAGGCACTAAAGCAGTGGGAGGAGGGGAACTGCACTGCTTTAGTATTTCTGAGTGGAGAAACTTTATCCATCACATTATGTAATAGAAAAATGAAACTTGCTGACACACAAAAAAACCGAGTTCAATTATGCATGCATCAAAATCCTGCAGAGGCTAAACAATAAATGAAGAAAGGAAGTCCTACTGTTATTTACTTCATAAACAACAGAACACTGTTACACAGATAAAGGAAGTTTATATTTTTTTCCTTTTAAAAATTCGACATTTGATCGACGCAATTTTTATTCTTACCATCAAAGAACTTCAAAAAATAGATCAAATATCTTATTCAGTGTTTAGTGGAAGTTTAGATCACCATAACTTTTTTGCTTGAGTGCTCTAAAATGTGTATGAAATATTATTTCAGCAGGAAAAAAAATGTATGTCAAAAAAAAACGGGAGAAATTTATCCGTAACAAAAAATAAATAAAACCTTTGAGCTTGCTGGAGGAAACACAAACATACTGAAGTTGTAAAGGCAAATGGTTTCATACAACGCTCACTGAGAGGCCCCTGAATAAAAGCACAGCTCGTTTTGGCTGCAGAACGCAGTGAGAGCTGGACCAAGACTCTGTCGGACGAGCTGACTGACTGGTGCAGTTCAACCTGCGGGCAGGCTAATAGGAACACCGTGGAACCCGGTTTGATAAAAGACCAAGTATGCAACAAGGAAATTGAGCAATTAGCGAGCAGCCAAGCAGATCGCATTTTATTTCATTCCTGGTTTATCTCTCTTTCTTCTCTTGTGCAAAGCAAACTCCAGTCGTGAAAAAAGAAGAAGAAAACGATTCTCTGTTTTTGTTGTCACCTTTTGTTGGGGGGGAGAGGAAGGCGAAGAGCCGCCGCTGAAGCCTGACCCACTTTATTCGGTCCAAGGTCTCCCCAGCGACTGGCGAGGAAGAAGAGGAGAGCGGAGACTATATAGCAAGTGAGCCGGCGCGTTTGGCTCAGGCTAATCCCTGGAAGTCCATTATTCTCGCCAATTCGACGAAGCACCTCGCCTCGCCCGGCGGAGGAGCATTAGCCTGTCTGCTAACCTGCCTCCCCGTGAAAACCCCCGCTTGCCCACAGACACACACTTTCAGTGCGAGGAGAGGGTCGAGGAGGTGGGTGGGGGGGCTCGCCACACCATATTAATCTCACAGTGTGCGTCTGTGTCTGCATGCAAGTGTGTGGCCAGCTGGCAGCGGGAAGCAACCGAGGCAGTTTGTTTTGCAGCCCTGGATGAGCAAACTGTTTATTGACATTTTCTGTGGTTAACAGAGAGAAGTCACAGAGCATGGATGCATGCGTTGTGTGTGTGTGTGTGTGTGTGTGTGTGTGTGTGTGTGTGTGTGTGTGTGTGTGTGTGCACAAAAACGCCCATTCAGCAGATATAAAGCAACCGCTCTTCCCTCCATCCCAACTTTCTGTAGTTCTCCAGGAGAAAGACAGAAAAAAGAAACAAACTGCAGCCTTCATTGTTTCCGCCATGCACCTTCCCTCCCTGCTTTTTGCTATGCAGCCTGTGTTTAAAGGTGGTATATTCCCATGTGCCGCTGCTTCCTGTGTCCTCTGTCAGAGAATGTCACACGCTCCTCATTTGTCATTCTTCTCAGAGCTCAGAGGATGAGCAGGGAAGGAGAGCTTGAGGTGAAAACTCAGAAACTCGTACGTGCTGACAAAGGGGGCTTATTTGTCACATGGATTTTTCTTTTTTCCCCCCTTTTTTGGCTTTATCCTAAACAGACGAATGAGCTCATATTAACATACAGGCATGAAAGGAAAGACAGAGTCAAAGACATACATTTACACACACACACACACACACACACACACACACACACACACACACACAAACATACATACACAACCGCCTCTGCCTTGGCTAGTCATCTCTGTCTAATTAGGAGGCAATAATCCGCTAGAGAAGAGTCATCAAATTCAGCCAAAAACAAACACTCCATGAGCACACACACACACACACACACACACACACACACACACACACACACACACACACACACACACACACACACACACACAAATTGCATGCATGCATTTCGCCCCCCTTTCCCCATGCATGCATGCAGCATTTCCACACATCCCACCGTTATGCAAATGTCACCCTTACATAAGCGCCATTAAGAAGAACACCATTAGGCAGAAGAAGCAGAGGAATGTGTCTTTGTTTTCCTTTGTTTCTGCAGATTTGTTTCAACAAAGCCATTAAACATTCATCACTTCTGCAGCGACTTGAGGTGGCTTCCCTGGCAAGCCGGATAGCTAGCCACTTCAGAAGAGGCACGGAGTTAAAAATAGCTGCGTGTTCCCCATGCATAATGAATGGCCAGAGACTGCGCTAACGCTAGCTCTTTCCAGGAGCGATCTGCCACGCTCCGTTTGGCCGTCTCTGCCCCCAGATCTCCCCCCCCCACCTACGCCAGCGTTCAGAGGAGGGAGCCGTTCCCAGACAGGTGCTCCGAGCCAGACAGTATTCCCACGTAAACACCCACGGACCAGCTCCCCGCCACCGACGACGACGACGGCGACGTTCTGTTCCCGTTCGCTCTGATGCGCTTCGCTGGAAACACAAGTCGGGTCTGTCCACCTGTTAGCTTAGGTAATGGCGGACCGCTTTAGTGGAACACACACGTGCAAACAGCATGCGCCTTCCTGAGGATTATCTCGCTGTGGTCAGTTTCTGCCTGGCTTGGTAAGGCTCATTTCCTGCCCTGCATCCCCTCTCCCTGAGGGGTGACGGCAAACACACAAACACACACACACACACACAGACGGGCAGGCGTGCGCTTTCGCAGCACGTGCAGACGCCGTTTTTTAGGTGTGTGTTTTTCCTCTTCGCGCCACCCATCTCTCCACCTCCCCCCCCCTCATCACCGCCTCTGCTTACATGCCAGGGTGTGCTTATGTAGTGCCAGACCGCCACTCTAAACTCATTTAGGTCGATTTTAATGGATGCCCAAAGCCAAGAACTTTCTCCACACCCATTAGATCCACAGCAGTCCTGTCTGGGAAATACGGCAATTTGCAATTTCATCTTAATGTTGCTCTCCCTCCAAACCAAATATCGCTCCTTCACTCTCTAAGCTCTCATCAGTTTACTCTGTTTTTTTCCTTTCCATTTCGTCTCCACATCTTTTGACTTCCTATGCATCTCCTTTTCAGTCACTTTCTCCGCCTGTTTTTTTCTCGTCTCGCTCTCCTTCTGTTGCCTTTTTTTTTTCTTCTCTTCTCTCCTCCACGCGAGATGTCTCATTAAACAGCTTCAAAAGTCAAAGTTTGACTTTCTCTATCTCTGCTCCCATTTGCCTCTTTGTGGCTCCTTTTCGTGCTTCTCTATAAGCTTTTTCTTTTTTTTTTTCTCCTTCTTCTTTTCCTTTCGCTCGCCGGCTGCGCGTACATGCTGAAAGAAGCGCCCCAGAACACAAAGTGTGGGTGTATGCGAACAGGAGCGGGAGGAAGAGAGACTGAGGCCTGCAAGCCTCACTCTCCCACTTTGCCAGTGTCTGCCATTAGGGTGTCAGTGGCAGAGTGAATTTATTTGCTGTGCGGTTACTGGGCTAATGATTGATGTTGCCCCAGCAAACAGTAAACCAATTAGAAGGCTGATGTAACGTCATTTTAAAAGCCTCCTAATCACGTTGCTCTTGAACCTGGGACCCGGGCCTTCCCTAATGAAGATTTATACTGGATCAAAGGAGAGCCTAACGCCATTAACAATAGATTGTATTCCACCAAAAATCACATTAGGACTTCTCTGCCCACCCCGCTCCCTCCCATCAGGCCTCTGCTAAATATATCTGCTGATTACAAGTGCAGATGCACAGAAGGACGGAGGAACGATGGTGAAGAGCGGGAAAGGGGAGGCGGAGAGCCCGAAAGTTGGCCCGCAATTTGTTTAAGGATAAACGCTCATAATGGCAAACTGAGTCGTCGCCGCGGATGTTTTGCCCGTGCGTTTGAGCGTGCCAGGCAGGAAAGCTGCGGCGAGGTGCTGATGTGCCTGGAACAACCAACGAGAGCTAGTCTGGTGACGAACTGAAACACTCTGAGCCAGGGAAAGTAACTAGTTTGTCTCTGCAACGCTGATCCTCCTCCCGGCGCTTAGAATTCATCATCCCCTTACCTTTCACTTTCTGATGGATTATTAATGTCATATGCAAAATAAGAACAAGCACATCAGCTCACTGGCGTCTGTATAGTGCTGCGGAGCGAAAGGGTTGCCTTGACTTGCATCATTATTTTTCAGGTGATGGTTTTAAAAGGTGGCAGGGGCGACATTTTAAAAGGCAATACCTTTAAAAGTCAACTAGTTTTTGTTTAGAGTTGTCATAAGAGACACGCAAAAGGCCAAGGCAAATATTAGCAAATATTCAGGAGATTCTTTTTCAAAATGTACATATTTTTCCCCCTCCAAATCCCCCTCTGTTTTTTTTAGTTAATGCATTTCTGGGGTGCTGTGGTGGTGCAAGGATTAAACACAACCCACATATGGAGGCCTTAGTCCTCAACAGGGCCGTTGCAGGTTCGATTCCCGGCGTGGTAACCCTTGCCGCATGTCTTCCCTCTTCTCTCATTACCCACTTTCCTGTCAATTAAGTATCAAATAAAGATCACTAGAGCCAATAAAACCAAAAAAAACTTTAAAACAACACATTTCCTTCAACATACTCCTGGGTTATGAAAGTTTGGTTTCCAAACATTTTTTCATGGTCATATTATAATACATTGTACTGTATGTTTTTGTACCATTCAACAGTAAACCAAGCATGCGATATTCTAATTAAACAAATAAAGTAGTCAGATTTCTGTATCATTTATATATATAATCGCATCCGAAACTTGCTGTTAATGAAAGAACGGGATCAGTTCAATTCTTTTGGGATCGATTAAAAAAAAACAAACCCTAATCTACTCTTAGCAATAAGCTCAGGATTTGGGTCACCTGGTCTTTAAAAACGCGTTCTGCATTTAGCAGAGTATAACAAATTAGTTAAAAGCTGATAATGGTGCAGAAAAGTCTGCTTTGGAGTAAAAGTCTCTACGTAGAAATTGATGAGGCCTCATTTACTATGACATTTAAAAGAGCACAAAGTGTGGTTCTGACAGGACAACTACTTTGTGTCGTACCTTACAGTTTCCATTGTAAGGAAGTTTTTAGTTTAAATAAAATTAATTTAATTAAAAATACACGAAGTCTCCATCTGATTCATCCACCCCTATTGGCAAATACAATAAATACAAATTTACAGCGACACACTGAGCATGAAGAATGTTTTCCAACTTAAAACTCTAATAAGATTAGCTTGAAGGCCAAATTCAACATTTGGCCTTCAAGCTAATCTTCTGTATCAAACATTTCTGTTTGATGCAGAAATGTTCTGAGATGTTTGATACAGAAATGTTCTGAGATGCGCCCGTATGTTAAGGTACATATTATAACTGTATGCAACCCACTATACTAGCAACATTAGTGCAAAACATTTGTCATCCAAACCAATTTAGTTGTTGTGTTAAATCAACCCAGAGCTGGATTGTTGTGTAAAAGTTAGCGTATCTGATGCTCTATCCACAGGCACAGAATTGGTTAGATGAGCACAACAAACTACCTGCAGTTCTTTTTGGTTTTATCTTTAAAACGCCGGTTTATTCTGGAGTGCATATTTTCAAGTGAAATCACAACTCCTCAGTTTTATACTCCGGTGTTATATCGTACTTCACACATTCACATTTAAACAAAACCCTAGTTTGTGTGGGTCAAGAACTTGCCATGGTATTTAGAAGCTCTAATAGAAATGTCATCTTCTCTTCCTCTTCATCTTCCTAAAATGTTCTTCTGCTTTTGTCTGGACCTACATTGTAAAACTGCTCAACTGTTGTCAACAATTGTCTTCTCTTGTGCCTGTGTTGCTGAAAGATTGTTCTAAAATCATCTTGACTGAAGTCTACTGACATTTGAATAAAACATACTTCAACGCATTTATTTTATAAATAATGCAAACAGCGTTCTGTTTGATTTCGAGCATTTCAAACATATGCTCCCATTAGCAGAATGCAAATAAAAGCAGTTAAGCTACTAAAGCAAGGATTAGCATGGTATTTTTAATTTATTTTTTTGCAGATTGGAAGTACAACGTAAGGACAGAGGATTAGGATTGGCTATGAATGCAAACACAAAACATATGGACAGATTAAAAAAAAAAAAATGTGGTGGATTGGAGCACTCGCTTACCCGTGGAGGCGGACTGAGCCCGGAGCAGGTACGAGTCATCTCGGTGGGGCTCCAGGTGGGAGTGGGTGGAGTTTTTCTCCAGCAGGGGAACCTGGCATTCCCTGATGGGTGGGGACGGACCGGGGGAGGGGTGATGAGGGGCGGACGAGGAGGACGGGAGGGATGGTGGGAGCAGGGTGGAGGAGGAGGTTGGAGGGAGTGGGCGACCTGGAGGATGGAGGGGACAGGAAGAGAGGAAGATGTTAGACAAACCAGATGACTGACTGAGTGATACGAGGGTCAAAGAGGCAAAATGAGATGTGGACACTTTGACGGGTAAGAAGCGAAATCCTTTAAAGGGACAGTTAATCCCCCAAAAAATTGTGTTTGGCTCAAATTAGAGCTTTCCAATGTGAACCCGCTCGATCTACAGTAAAAAAATCAAACTTGGCATCGAGAATCACAATGCAGCTTTTATGACATCAAGTCATTCAGTGAACCTGAACAGCACATTTTCTTTTTACAGACCTTAATAACAGGAATATGAAGCATTCTCTATACAAACTCAAAACCCTGACAAGCCTGATTTGAAATAGTGTCGTTATAAAACACATTAGAAGTCTTTGGTTCTTCTCTTTTCTGATCCAATGAAAAGTCAATGTCACTGGTATTTTCATTAAATTTTTAGGATTGTGTTTCTTTCTTCTTACCAGAGGTTTCTTACTACTTGGAAGTCACCCTGAGCAGGCGCACTTTCTGACACACAAAGCCTTTTTACCCAGCATCCTGCGCAACATGTGATTTACCACGATACGCTAATGCCCCAGTGTTAGCGTTTCGGCTTCTCTCTGTGTCTGATTTCCTGTTAGCAGAAATATTCTTGGTTTGTGAACAGATTTCTCCCACAAACGACCTATTTCAGCCTAGCAAACGTTAATGATGAAGCGCGCGCTCAACCCCTATGTGGGCGCAGTTTGACTGACCGTAATTACCACCGCAATTACGCACGGTCACTGGATTCATATAAAGCAAAACATGGCCCGAAAATAAAATAAAATTAAAATAAAGTGAAGCTTTATATTTCCATCTCAATTTGAAGAGGATTGAAGAAAAAATATTCAAAAATTCACAAAGCAGGACTCCTGGTAGCTCCGTTAATCTTCACAGCAAACACAAGGGGACATCCCCTCCCCGTTCACTGGACACGTAAGCAAGCAATGGAAAACTTGCTTGAGGACAAATAACATTATTTTATTTTACATGCCACCAGTAAGGCACAATGACCAAATGTAAAAACAAACAGACAAACAGAAAAAAACTCTACTAAGCATGATTACTTTTACATTTTCCCTTGTTAGCACAAACATGAGCTGTCTCCCCTGTCAAATTTCACACAGTTTCATTTTGTCGCATATGGTGAGAAAGAATTGCTAGCGAGAACCTTCATCTACTGTTCGGTCGTCCTCTATATACTTGGCTAAGACAAAGGGAATAAGAGTGGAGTCTTTAAATAGTTGGAGTCGTGAGATGCGTGGACACAATCAGGTTGTCCCATCCACCAGAGAGACGGATGGAGACAATTCGCGCTACTCTCCAAAGGTTTGGAATCAAGGACAAAGACAGATCTAATAAATTCTATTTAGAGACAGCTCAAAATATAGAATAATTATGGCTGCCATATTTGCAGCTCAATCAATCAACAATATGGTAAGAATGAGGCCACTGAGTCCAGCGAATCCACTGAAGGACTCGGGTTATTAGAGCCACTAATTAGGTAGTCGACCAAAGTCTTCCGTCTTCTGCTGATTTTGCAGTTGAAATTATAGCTTGAGGGTGTTGCCGACGCTTTCAAATCACCTTGTTTTTCTTTTAAAGTTCCAATAAGTTTTCCACAATTGTTTATTCTTTCATTTGCAACCTCACCCGGACAACCCTTCACTTTTCTATTTTTTTCCCCAGTCAGACAAAATCAGTCAGAGAATCAATGAGCGATACGAAAAGGTTGCAAAACTTGAGTGGAACTTCTATTTCCGAAGCACCTCTTTTTGCGTTATTGATACTTTCCCAGGATACGGAAATGGAGCGATTTTAATTTGATGGCCTTCGCCGTGCTATTGCTGAATATTGACAGAAATGACAGAAGTCAAAAAATCTGCAAAGGGCCGTGATAGACGACGGACCTCTCCAGATGAATGTGCGATATTGCTCGCATCAGGGAAAAACTACCTGGTCGAGGAAGGAAGGGAGGGACAATCAATGCAGACATCATTTGACAACCAAAACATTCGGACACATTTGTTGGCTACCTTCCTCGATTGTCACATGAATCTCTTACATATCTACACGCCTGAGTCTCTGTGTCCTCGTTCCTTCTGTGAAAAACCTTTGGAAAGGAACAGAGGCGTACGCTTCTCGGTACGCTTCTGTCCTGCTGTCCGAGCCGCTCCACCTTGGAGCTTTGCATCGCAGAAACCAGAGCCAGGATCGATCCGCAGCCCCACGCTAACTACACCCCAGAGTGTAGCCCGCCTTGTCTTCTGTTTAGGTATGTGCGTGTTTGTCTGCGCGCGCATTGTGTGTGTGTGTGTGTGTATGTGTGTGTGCATTCGGTCAATCTCATCAGAGCAAACAGAGAAAAATGGATAAACAGTGGCAAAGCAAACACTGCGAGCTGACAGGAGCGAAAAGGAGACGGAAAAAGTAGGGACGGTGGGAGACGGATGAGGAGGTGTGAAGACGTTAAGGTCACAGGAGTATCTAAGGGAATAGAGACTGAAACACAGAGATATAGAAATACTGAAGAAGAAGAAACAAAAACAGCAAGAAGGCAGAAAAGACAAGATGCCAGCCTGGAAGATGCATTATATTGCCAAATGTGTAGTCAGATCTTTACACATGAACGCAAATGGCATGAATTCCTTAACAATATGCTTTAATGCATTTTCGTTCTGGACCAATTCAAAATCAAGAATTCTCTTAAAGGGCCGCTAGTGCCAAATGTATTGATAAAGCCTGTTCAACAACCTGTGAATATCCATGAATTCTTAAAATCAAATAATATTATTGAATATCTTTACTGTCCCTCTAGGATTTGTGTTACTAATTTGGAAATATTTGCGATATTTGTGCTTATTTATGACGTTAAATGAGACTTTTTATTAGTCGCTGTGTAGATCACGGTCTATAACCTGACATCAAGTACAAGTAAGAGTTTTTGATAAATTTTGAGAAAAATCTGCAATAAACTCCCAGTTCCTAGCGCCAAAAAAGTGCGGGGATTTGTTGATTTTGTATGAATTTCCATGATAACTCTAATGAAACTGGAGGGACTGATTGATATAATTTGGCAGTACACGGATTAAAAACTGTAATAATACTTAAACGGTGTTCAGTTTAGAATCTAGAGGGCCACATAAAAAGCTACAGCGGCCCGGATTTGGCCCACGGGCCTTGAGTTAGATGCATGAACTTTAATGTGTTTGTAATATCCCACTTCACAGGTAAAACATATTTAACCTTGTGGCATCGCAGAGTGTTAGTGGGAATATTCACCCACTCTCCCAGGTGCATATATGAGGTCAGACGCTGATGTTGGATGAGAAGGCATGGCTTCCAGTCCCCTTTCTAATTAATCCCAAAGGTTCTGTTAGGTTGAGCTCAAGGCAGTCAAATTCCTCTACACCAAACTTGTTCATCTATCTTTGTGGCCTTTGCTTTGTCTATTTTTTCTGGTGCAAATTCAAATTGGACATGGATAGGCCATCTTCAGACTGTTTATTCTAAATTAAAAATTAAATTAAAAAACCAAAAAAAGTTTCGGTATGCTTCTTTGCTGGAACTATGGAGAAAATACAAACTCTAATCCATCATCCACCAAAACTTAGAACATTGCAGTCAGGTAAGGTCCCACACCTAAACTCAGTTTGTAATCCCAGAGAACTCGTATCGGTTGCTTCAGCGTACAATTGTTGCATGCATAGCAGCACTGGAACACTGTGCACTGCATTTCCTGTGATGTAGAGTGTGGCTGGTGTTTCTCAGCTTATCTCAAAGATTCAAGACGTTTAAAAGATCTGTAGCTATTCCCTATGCAGAAAGTTGTTGATTTGTGCGAGCTGCGCACCTTAGAATGAACTCCACTTTGTCGCAGAGTTGCTTCTGTTACCACTTTCCTCAACTTTAATATCTAGACTCCCCCCGCCATACCATCCTAATGAGCTTATCGAATCGAGCTCCTGACAGCAACCCAGTCTTTATCTGTTTTATAAACATCTTCTGAAATCTTAGGTCCTAGATCTTACTAGGACTCTCCGGTGACTTTATGGAAGTCACTGGAATGCTTTAATACAGCGATTTGGAGTATAGGTGTCCCAATACTTCTGGCAATAGGAAGGAAAAGCATTAGAGGAAGCAATAAGAGGGAGCTGACCAAGGAGAAAAAGGGAGGGAGGGGGACAGAAAAAAAACTGAATGAGCCATGGACAAGCATGGAGAAAATGTTGATCACTCAGTCCTCAAATGATGTTGGGAAAGGATGCTATTTGCATATTTCACGCGGCCCGTAATGGAGCTATTGGTGACAGCAGGCAATGAAAAATGCCTCTGTTTAAGACTGTTTTACTGCTGTTGCTCGGCTTTATCACAACTTTGTGAGTCTGGACCCCGTGCGCGGTGAGGCTATGTGTATGCGACTGTAGTTATTAATATTTTAAATCACTTTAATTACAAAAAAGGAAAAATTGCACTAGTTGGCCAAAAGCAATTAAGGGAACTTTAATCTCCTTAGCAATTATGCTGTGGGGCATCCTTAACGCAGTCATTTCTGCCCGCTACATTTCTAGAAAGGTCAGTGAAAATTGCTTTGTGTTATTAGAACAAAGACTTGGCAATGAGCTCACTGGGTTCTCTTGACAATTTGTTCACCGCCATCCTTCAACTGCCTCCCCAGCCATCTGTACACAAGCTCTCGGGCCTCCACTCCGTTGCCCGCCGTCTCTCGCTCTCAGAACCCGCCGTTCTCTCGCAAGTGTTGATTGGTGCGGAAAAAAAAAGAAAAAAGAAGTGTATTATGGGGTGGGGAAATCAGAGTTTGTAGCACTGCGCTAAAAGCACCAGAATCCCCTTGTTGATTCGACCGTGATACATAATTGTCCTTAGTTTGGGGAGCAAGCCCCAGCTTCGTTCAGGGAAGAGTCGGGTTTGCCTGTTGCTTCGTTCAAGTGCTTTCCTGATCATCGTTCCCTTCTCGTTTTGTTGTCTTCTCCTTTTCCCAAACCTGTCCTTCCCTCCTGGCTCAATCTGTCCATCCGTCCGGCCCATCTGGCTGAGGTGAAGAGCGCTAAGCCGAAGAGAGGAGAGTGGAGTAGAGCGAGGGATGGAGCGACAGCTGGAGCCCAGTCAGACAAGGAGAAACAAATTACCCCTCTAACGAGAGTCATTCATCATCTCTTCATCTCTCCCCAACCCCACCACACTCTGTCCCTCTCTTCTTCTTCCACACCTCTCTTTAAAATGCAGCGCACCTGGATGACAAAAACCAGATCCGCCACGAAACTTTTCTTGCCGTTGCTCTTGTGTTAGCTGCAACATGTGTGCCTTCCAAAGATAATATGGTTGAAATCAGGAGGGTGTGGGGTGCAGGAGGGTGGAGGTGGGGCTCAACATGATAAGGCTGATGTGAAATGATTGAATGAGCAGAGCATCGGAAGGGAGAAGACACATACCCACACTGGCACATGGAGAGGCTCATTACCATGGCTGCTGTCATCACAGATGTTGGACTGAGGGGGAGCTGTCAGTCAGTGTGTGCGAGTCTAACTATATATGTACGCGCGTGTGTGAGTGTATGTGTGTGTTAGTGCTGCGTGGTATTCTGAGGGCTATTTAGACAGCTGCTGACACAATGAGCCCTTTTCTCTGTTTATCTATACAGTCCAGTCACTCTCCCTTCTTCTCTTTTTCCCCACAAGCCTCTTCCCTCTCTGTCTCTCTTCCATTTTTTTAATTTAGCATATTTAGATTTAACAGTGAGTCTTGCCCACCTGTTGTCGCAGTGTCTGTATGTGCAAACGACGAACGCGCGCCGCCTCCTATGCAGGAAAACCGGTGCTCGTTTGCTCACGTTCGTTCGACCCTTCGCTTTGTGCCTTTTCCTCTGTAATCAGCTCGGTGGCGGTAAACGAGAGGCACGATTAGCAAAGAAGGGAAGGGACGGCTGGGCGCATGATTCAGCAGACGCATTTTAATTAATAAAGTTGAACTGGAAGCCCAAAGACTCGATTGTATCGCCGGTTCTTCTTTCTTTGATGTGTAACAGAGCGTCTGGGATCCTCTTCTCGCCTGGAGCTCTCCTCTTGCTTGTGCTTAGTTCCTCTCTTTCATCTCGCCTGCATCAATTCATCGCTGCGCAACTAGAGGGGCCCCAACTTCCCATACAGGCAGATCCTCCATGCACACCGGTTGCCTTGAGCTGATGCTCAAGATGTCTTCCTTTGAATAGGTTAAAAAAGAAAAAAAAAAAAGAAAAAGGTGTTATCCACACTTGCAGCTTTGCGATGCTCTCTGTTCTGCATTACATCACTTGCCTCTCTGACTTTGAGCGTTTCAAGAGCAGCTTTCTAGTCAAGTTACTGAGCGATTTTCACTCAGAGACAACTAAGGTTTGTAAATCTGATCGGTGCACACAATCACATCTTAGAAGTGTAGAGATAACTTGGTCAGTTTTGAAATTAGGTACAACCAGCAATTTCAGCTGTCAGCGGTTCACTTTAGCAATCTTTTTTTTTTTTCCTTTTTAGCTTGCAGTTAACTGCCGAACACTTTAGATACAGGGACTTGAGACAAAATAAGAAAACGTAGCTATCGAGACCTGCTTCTTTTGACAACAGGAGAGATGAGAAGCTCGACCGTGGCACACGTTTATTGGTTAATAAACAACATATTTATTAATCTTTAGTCATTAGAGCACAGTTTCACCATTTTGCTCTTAAGAGAAAGGCAAAACTTTAGCTATAAGCTGTAGGTGCAAAACAAGGATAAGGCATGAGAGGAACGTCACTAAACAAAAAAACCAAGAGCATCACTGCGCTGCAAAGCTATAATTATCTTATCTTGATAACGTTGCCCTCATAATTGTTGAGCCAGACTTGTAATTTAAATTAAAAGGGGATTAATTACACCGCCCTCGGGAAGGGGTACAATTGAGATCCATGCCAAGGTCATCTTCTGAAGCAATAAAAGGCTCGTCGCCTCTGCCTGCCACGTCTGACACTCTTGTCATATCAGCCATGAATTCTCTAAGATTTCCCTTCAAGCAGTTATTCCTCTTTTTTTTTTTTTTTTTTTTTACCTGCGAGCTTTCTGTAGGTTAATAAGGACAGTTTGTCGCCGAAGTCATAACGGCGAAGGCGGTGAGCGTGTCTTTCGGATGCGTGTCTGATCCGGTCAGTCGGAACATTATTTTCATATCTCTGAGGACTGATGAACAGAAAGTTTAAATGTTGCGTTAACAACATCTGAAGCATGAAACCAGGCATGTTTCCTGCTAGGTAATGACCCCAGTGAACACAGCAACGAGGAATTCACTCTGAAAATGAAAACATGACTTAAATTCTTTAAAATAAAAGCAAATGCTGATACAAATTCTTGGAAGGTAGTATGGCGTTTTATCAGAATACCATGGTGAATACCATGGTTACATATTTTTTCTACTCTGCCTCAAAGATCAGGGGGCGACTGATTTTCTTAGTTAAGTTGTTTTTGCTTTGGAATTAATTAACAGTTTGTGTTGATCTTTGTGGAACTATGAAGAACTTCCTGTAGAGGCACTTTCAACTTTGAACATAAAAAAAATAATCATCTTCATTAAAAAAAGTGAGCCAGCAGGAATCAACGTGCTTACCATGTGGCAGTAAGGCAAATGAAATGGCAACAATCTGTTGTTGATTACAAAAAAAGAAGAAATAAAAGAGTATAGGCATTAGCAGTGACGTGAAATGACTCAGACAAGTATCTGGGGAAAGAAGCAATTCTTTAATTACCATATTATCCAAAAGCTTCTGGCCTTTTAAAGGCCTGTTGCTGCGAATTAGCCTCCTACTGTTCATTTAGACCGGGGTGGGATGAGTCACGTCGTGTTTCACCTCCTCACTAAAGGGAGCCTGTCAAGTTCTGCTCAGCGAAGACGTGACGAGGCTGACCCATCGTCGTCCAAACTCTTCAACATACATATCTTAGTTTGTTCGTTAGCAGCTTTATTACAAAAATAAAGTTTGAAATTTGACTCCAACTGCTGCTCCCCTTTTCATTCCCGTGTTTCTTATTTCCCAACTTTGAATTGCCCTCATTAGCAGTCGTTCTACAGAGCCTGCAAAATCTTTTTGCACACGCAAAAACATATCCACGTGGATTAAGATGAGATTTGTGTGTACATTTATCAAGGTGAAAAATGTGCTGAAGTGAAATGGGAGTTTTTTTCCTCCTTTTTCCTTTTTGTAATATTCCAGGATGTTCTTCATGTTTGTCTCCTGGCTCCTCACTCACGAGTCTGTCTTTTTCTTTTTTTTTCGCTCGCTAAAAGGAATAAAGAGGACAAACCTGACCTGACACAAAGCAGTACACTCAACCTTTACACCCTGGCGGACAAATGCAGTCCACGATCTATCTGCGTGTGTTAATTGAAACATGCCTCCCTGTTGTATGCAAAGGTGTGTGTGCATTTCTCTCTTTTATTTATTTATTTTTTTGCAGCTGGTTACAGCATTGGGATGCCACGGCACACTCGTGCTGTCCACTGTCGGAGATGCCCACTGTGTGACTCGGGGCAACCGCGGTGGCTGCATTACCATATAAATTACATCCATGTTGTTGCTGCCGCTGAGGATTGATGGTATTGTTATGGATTCTACGCCTTGGACCCTCATTGAAAACAATCAAACGAAAATAGCCTCCTCTCCCGTAAATACAAAATACGCGCACGGGCCTTTTGAGCAAACACACTCGCCTAATGGCGCACGGACGCATACATCGTACGGTGCATACACATAAAACCGGAAAGACCTTCAACCCAAGGTGCAGATGGAGAGGCACCTATCCTCTGAAGCTTCCATTACCTCTGAACAGCTGTATAATGGCTGAAAGGTGCTGGGACAGAAGGGGGAGAAGGGGGGCAACGTTGGTGTATAAAGGTCTCTGTGTTCGTTTGCATGTGTTAAAAAAACCAAACTTGCTGTGCACATCAGCTTTTTTTTTTTTGACCGCAGTTCTGTTAACTAGCCTGCCACAGTTCCAACACAGAAAAGAAGTCTCTTAGCGGGCCAAAAGATTCATTGCAGACGCACATAACGTCACACAAAAATAACACCACTCTTCCTTTCCTAGTGAATTAGCAAAATAAATTAAATTGGTTGGGTTTCTAGGCACCGATCCAACTTTGAAGCACATTTCACACGTTTTCAACAGGGCTTTTGGAAGGCCATTTCAGCAGCTTAATGGTATTTATACTGCTTTTATCCAATCAGAAAAAAAAAACAGATCTAATGCAAGCTTGGGGCCATCATCCAGATGAACATTCAATTGTGCTTTAAGTGGTTAGCTGTTGATTTTAGATAAAGTAAAAAAAAGTATTCTTCCTTCGTCATTTTCCCACTGTTCCTAGCAGATAAACAGCCCCACAGCATGATGCCACCACCAACGTGTTTGACAATCAATAGTCTGTCTGTTGGTTTGAAACCTTCATCTTGGCTCCTCCACACATTCATTTCAGTTTATTCACATAGCAGCAAATCACAATAAAGGCTACCTCATGTATCTTTACAAAACAAATTGATCCAATTTACATACAAATGCCCACGCTCTTCTTGTGACCAGGGCAGAAAGATCAAGGTTTTTCTTATCTGAGAATAACTTTTCCTCCAGGATATGATTTACACTGAGGGGAGTTGCTAAATAGTGTTGGTTTCAGGGTGGCTCCATAAGCTCATAGCCATTTCCTGTTTTATGGGGCACGGTTTGGGTCAGATGGTTGAAACTTTAACTGAGCTGGGTCCTCCAGTGATCCTCAAATACATCTAAAAAGTTCTTTAAGAACAAGCAAGGCAGGCTAACATGAGGCTTCTGGACAGGCCAGTTCATTGAAATTAATTTTACAGATACTGCCAAGAAGGCTGATTGAATGTCCAAACACAAGCTGGGTGTGACGGCTACTGCAAGCGCATGGTTGATGTGCCGCTCTGTAAGGGACATTTAAACGAATGTTTAATCTGTTTTTTTAATTTATACCGTCTGAGTCAGAGCAAATTGAAAATATTTATTCAGATTTATCGCCCAGTTCAAAGTTTTGTATGGCAATTATGTCCTTGAGTGCATTTTTGCCAAAAGTGTCTTTTTTAAAAAAACTGAAATATAAGTTTTTTATTATTATTTGAAAATAAAATGACTATAACCACTTTCTGAATTGAAATGTTACAAAAACAAAAGCAGAGAGCTGTCTTTCTTTCATCAAGATGACATTTATGACCAGAGTGCTTTCATATATTGTCACTTGCAGTAACGGTGAAAGTGAAAGTAAAAAAAAACAACAAAAAACCACAAAAAAAAAGAAAAAAAAGGAATGAATGACGACACAAACACAACAAAACGGAAACTTTCGGCAACTTTTTACATGGCTTGTTAATTAAGATTTTAAGATACCATATTGAAAATTAGCATTAATAATTTTGATTTAAAAATCTGAGTGAGGATGGAATATTTGGAGTTTTCCCATAACTCAATATGCAGATTATTAAGAGATGTGATAAAGAAAACACATAATAATAATAAATAATAAATAATAAATAATAATAATAATAATAATAATAATAATAATAATGCAGTGGGCATTTTCTAGGAGAGATTTAACACTGTTCGGTATTAAAAACATAAACAAAATGAAAGTGTTGAATTATCTTCATAAAAGTCTGTTTAAACCCCTGGTATGATTAAAGTTAAATCAGAGATTAAGATGAAGCTGGAAGAGACTTCTAATGAAGTTTGAGGCCAGAATTACTCAAGAACAAAAAGCTTGTGGCGCCGCTCCAGACACTTACAGGGATAAACTCTTAACAGTTAGTTACTGAAGCGCAAATCAGATGTTTACTACAATTACAGACACCCTAAATTTACTGCCTGATTATACTCTACAACAGCAATTCACTGGTCTGGAGAAAATACAGATACAAGGACCACAATTCAGAGGAAAGCAGGAAGACAAAGACCAGCAAAAACAAAGCAATCATCCAACATGAGAAAACACAGTCATCAAGAATCAAATGCATATGGAATTGCTCATAAAAAGGATTATAAACTCGAGGGCTTCCAGAAACCACAAGCCTAAAGTGTAACAGCAGGCCTTATAGATACCCATGCCTTCATGTTCACACACAAGCATAGGTATCCACATAAATACCTATTGAACATTGCAGGGCGCCTCTGAACCACTTGCCAATTGCTGCAGTTGCTACGGCAATATGGTTCGGCAGAAAACGTGACCGAAAACTGGAGAAAAACTGAAAAAAAGAGAGAAGAAAATAGAGACGGAGGGCAAGAGATCGACAGGAGGAAGAATGGAAGCAACTTAAAGAACATTTGTCTGATGTGCGGATGTTTCAGTTTGCGGTGTTGTGTTGTGAAATGCCCTGCGACTGTTTGATATGCATTGATGCGAGTTCACCGATTATTAATTGTCTGGAGTGGCGTGATGTAAATCAAATGTGTGTCGCGTGCGGGTGAGTCAGCACTATCTCCTCTTGACGGCGGAGCAGCAGCCCCCGCTATCCTCCACGATGGGATCAGCCAAAAGGGAGATGATGCATTTTGAGCCAATGGATAATGACTGCACTGTGGCCTGTTGCTGCGAGAGAAATCCTCTCCTCCCTTTGATGTTCTGCAGTCTCTATTTATAGTAAGAGCATGAAATAGGGATTGAGAGCTGGAGAACGGCACAGTGAGCCACATTATGTTCTCCGTAACTAGCTTTCTGTTGAGCGCCGTGCGACTCCAAACAAGAATGAGATCGAGTCAACTCGCTCCAGGCAAAAATTTCCACCTTTTTTTTTTTTTTTTTAACACCCGGTGTCTCGCGCTGTATGTACTATCATGGACTCATTACGGTGGCGGAGTTTGGAGGCATCCGAGCAAGTGCGGATGTATGTCTCCGAGAAGCAAGGAAGGAGAGAGAAAAGAAACGCGGCAGTTGTAGACGTCGTGCTTCACAGTATCGTACCGCGGAGGAGCCTGGGCTGACCAAGCGCACCAACAAAAACATGCTAAAACTTTCATGCTCAAAAATGTCCAAAGCAGGTTGTCTCCCTGCAGCAAGAGGAGCCATACAATTTGAGGCCTTAATAAGTAAATGCACGCTGAAACTGTGTTGATAAAGCGTTGTGGTTAGTTTGTTGACGGTAAACATGTCAAAGATAGATCACAAAGTAAGGCAAGGAAATTGAAGGCAGGTTTAATAATATACCACTATTTACGCCCAAGGCGGCTCAAAGTGCTCTACGGGAAATCAAACAAACAATGTTAAAATAACAAAAAAAGAAAGGTTTAAGTTTTGAAAATGCTAATTTAAATGTAATCTTCAAATTACATTATGAAAAGTTTACCACATTTCTAAACTCTGAGAATAATTGGTTAGTGTGAGATGTTTACTGGGTTATGTTTACACACCGATTATATGATACAGATAAAACAGAAAAAGTTCTGGCAGCAGAAAACATCCATCCATTGGCCACTTGTGATTGGAAGTTGCTGCAATCACTGGGCAATAGGCACACACACAAACGATCAAACACACCTCCGGACAATTTAGAGAGACTGATTAACTTAGCAGCAGTCATGTTTTTGATCTGTGGGAAGAAGGCAGAGTACCCGGGAAGAACTCACTCATATAGAAGGAGAATATGCAAAGAAAGAACCCGGGCCAGGATATGAACCTGGAGCCTTCATCACTATTGCTGCAAGGTAACATTGCTACCAACTGCAATTAAAAAAAAGTGAAACAAAAAAGAAAAAGCAAATGTTACGGGTAATATCAGATCGGCAGAAGGAATCTTGCAATTACAGGCTTCCCAAGTTTGACAACCGGCGCTGACTGCTAGTTCTCCAAGAGAGAAAAGAAAGCAGCCTGCAAATAAGTTTTATTAATAATTGCCCTAAGCAATTAATTACAGTTACTCTAAGGCAAAACTAGACTCTTATTGTGACGCAACACAATTCAGAGATTCCATGAATATTGTACCATCATCCAGATTCCATGAATATTGTACAATCATGCCACTGCTACAAAGTTTTTGAGCATATGCTTGTTTTACAAATGTTGCAACAATGACCCAATCTTGAACCTATCTAACCTTCTGTTTTGATATGCAGACTTTCTGCGTACACCAAAAGAGATCGACTCGATACTCTGTGCTAAATGCTAAGGGTGGCTGAGCTTGCATTGGGATTTAACCATATGACTAATGCACTTGCTTAGAAAATCACTTGGAAACACGGCACTGAGTGTTGAAGATGGTCAGGTGGTTATGAATGATGGAAAGTTAAAGAAGATGCTTGATCTCCTTTATGTTTATGTGGTTTATGTTTTTTAAAGCACACATAAATGTGAGCTCATTAAAAGGGACATTCTATCTATCTATCTATCTATCTATCTATCTATCTATCTATCTATCTATCTATCTATATCTATTGTTTTCTGAGGGGGATATGCAACCGTCTTGCAGTCTTACAATTAACACAGCTTGCATCAGCTGACATCAGCTGACTCTGAGGAATATGGAACTCCCCGTGCTAATGGACTCAACATGCAGTTGTGCTTCCAGGTGTATGCGCGAGTGTGTATCTTGGAGTGCTTGTTTGCGGTCCCGTTTTGCACAAACACTCTCTCGCAAACGTGATGCAACTCTCCGGGGGAGGAACCTGCAAAACCTTTTCAGCTCATAAACAGTCGTGCCAAACCAAGCGCAGGTAAAAGCCCCACACAAGGCATCGCTGGCGGCGCGCGGCCCAGTCAAATACTCAGCCTGATCTCTCAAAGCCTTCGCCGGGAGCCGCCGATCCAGGAGACAAATAATGAGTGGCAATCTTTGTAGGACGAAGCCAAGTCAGTCAATGTAAGATGGAAGCGTAGAATGAGATTTTTAATTACTGCATGACCCGGGGTATATTAACGAATATTAATGAGGATCATTAACCTAGAGGTAACTAAGACCCCACCGCCCCCCACTCCCTTAACTACAACTGATGCCACCTCTTCTCTTCTACCGTCTGCTTCTGCATTGTCACGGTGTGAATTTTGCGTAACACGCATGTGTGTTACAAAATGGTTTATTCTGTCCTTTGTAACACAAAGCGTGTCCTTGAAATGAGAACACGCTTTTGAAGTCGGTCTTCTTTCTTTTAAGAAATCTTAAAGCTGGGATCTCAAAAGGGAGAAAAGAAACTCATCAGAATCCACAACCTTGACTCATAACTTTCTTTTTTCATGGGTTTTTCTTGTGCGGCGAGCGAATCCAGGTGCAGGCGGAGTGGTATTTTCATCTGTCTTTTATGCGGCGCAGACAAAATAAATGATAATTTCCAGCACGGATTAGGAAGAAGCAGGACACAGGAAGAACCGAGGATGAGGACAAAGACGGAACAATCTCGGTTCACGCATGCAAAGGTCGAGGCAATTTCGACTCGTGAGGAAGGGGGATGTGCAGAAATTAAAAAAAGAAAAAAGAAAAGGAATACACTTTGTACGCATTCCTGTTTAACTGCAAGAGGATGGAGTGGAGGACAAGAGATCCTATTTTCAGGGCCCCGTGGTGCAAAAAGTCGGCGCCAGATCTGACGTCATCCGCCCATCACTTCAGGTTGCTGGTCCCTCCTTTGCCACAACCACAGCACAGTGTGTCTTTTCAGTAACCACATTTGTCAGCTTTAGTCTTGTAGTGCCATCACACTGCGGTCCCAGTGGTACAGAGGCACACGCTTTTATCTCAGAAGAGGGCAAACCAACCGTATTTGGCTTGTAACGTTTGCTGAGCACACATGCACGCAACACACACACACTGCATTTATGAACTCATTCATGCACACTTGCCTGGGTAAAGACACACAAATGTGGCCGTATCTGCTTTTTTTTCCCCATCTCGCACTCTGTCCATTTCGCTCCACTCTCCTGTCTCAGCAGTTTATCCTTTCATCTTTACATAACTGCGGGGCCCCTCGGTGGCCGGCTCTTAAGGCAGTTGTTCCGCAGCGTACACATGCGACGACCGTTAATCCGCAGTGCAGGGCCTTCGTACACCTGAGGCTCGTTCCCACACCCCACTTCAAATCCATCTCCTGTTTTCTTAAGCCAGGTAACCAGCTGGGATAAAAGTACCAATCGGATAATAACCACATGGGCAATACAAAGGGATCCACTTGCAAAGATACACACATACACCTACACGCAGTGCTTCTATGCAAAATATAGGTCAGCTCAGCTCCTTTGCGGTGTGAATTGGAAGAAAAAGAAATAAGTCTGTGTTTTGGAGAGTTCTGGGAGGTTGCACGCACAATGAAGGCAATCATTTGAACAGCGAACCATTCCATCTGATGCTGGTACAGAATAATGCTGCTCTCTGCAAGCCATTTTCATTATATTGTACAGTCTAATGGTAAGTGTAATATGGCTGAACGCACCATAGTTTTGCTCCGTGTATGAATATGGGCTATGGCAAGTGAGCCTGGGGTACATTTTATGTAAATGTTGTCTCCGAACGTGTGTGTCAGCCAATGTGTGTGTGCACGTGCATCCTCCTTCAGTACATAGAGGATTAATTGCCATTCCCAGTGGTCGTCAAGACTGCGGAAGACTCCTGCGGGACATCTGCACCTTCATTAGACTCTACTGATCATCACGGCGCATTACCAAGAGAGGTTCTGTTCTCATCTTTCATCGCTCCTTCACTTCACTTACTCCCTCGCCTCTTTCCCATTCCGCCATTCCTCAACATTTTTCACGCGAGGCGTTACTCCTCAACCGGAGCCGACAGCGCTGTTTTCTTTAAATATTTTCCTCTTGGCATATCTGGGTTTATTAGGCCTTATGCTGAGAGAAAAGGATGGACTGGAAAGAAAAAAGGGAAAGGAATTCCATTACACTTATGAAACACACTTGTGCTGCACTCCAGTGCCAAGTCCAGATGATTTATTCTTCAAAACTGAGCAACAAAATTTGCCTTTGCATCCAGAAGTCGCCTGATTAGTGAATAGGAATAATTAGTGAAATGCACATCAGTCCAATTTTACATACAAATAGAAGTTGGACTACACTACATCCAACACACTCGCATGACCTTGAGCATACTGTAAGGAAGCCGAATTATGCATATATTGGAAAACCCCACGCACATCGTCTCCACTCTGACATACGGCTCCTAAAGGGAGGCTGCAAAAACGATGCCAGCCAGGGCTGCAAGCGCACGGTTTAGACCAAAGCATGTTCACGTCTTGGAATGGTCCAGTCAGAGTGCAAACTTAAATCCAAGTGAGAATCTTTGGCAAGAGCTCGGAATGTATGTTCAGTATTTTCGCCATCTAATTTGACTCTTAAGATCTCTAAAGACGCAAAGCTGTTCGTTACATAATGCCAAAAGCTTTGCAGATATACGTTCCAGCAGAAGTCGGATTTGCAAAGTACTTTGCCTCAACGATTGCCCTACACTTTTTAGTGTTTTATTTCTGAAAATGATTGAAACCAATACGTTTTTTTCTTTCACCTTACAATCACGCACTAGGTTAAAATAAAATTCCAATTAATAAATGACGGTTATTTTTATATATATAATGTGGACAAAAGTAAACATTTCCAGAGTTAGGAATTGCGTAGAAAGACTTGATCTTTTAAACCCTGAGTCTCCCACTGGTTCATTGTGAACCTCTGTCAGGGATCACGAAGTTTCTCTCTTTTCACAGTTTGCAGTGTTTGTCCCATATTGCCTCGCAGAAGCAGTCAGCATGTGTAAACGCCTTTTGCAGCACAATTACGAATGGGAGTTTATGACAGGATTTACTCTGCAAGCTGACGATATTAAACACTGAATGTTTGTAAGTGCAGCTGCAAATGCTGCTTATGCATGCAGTTTAAATTGCTTGTACTACTGCTTTTATTTGTTTTTGTTTTTTTTGCTGGATTAGTTAGACAACACCAACTCTTTTTTATTCTTCCACTTTTTAATGGTGGACATAAATGTAGCTACACTCTGCTGCTTCATTCTCAGGAGCAAGCGAGGGATTGTTGCAGCTCTGGAAGTAATTTTCCAGTCCAAGGGGGAGTTTCTTGTCAAAATGCAAAGAACTGATACATAATTAGGCACCGTTTCCAAAGCGTCTCCATTGAAAACGGGTTATAACTGGACTGGAGCGCAGCTGGTCCATACCGGCCCCACAAACCACTGCACCACTGTGCATTCTTCTGGATCAGTTTGTCATGGCTTTATGATTTTATTGCCTCCCCTCTCATCCTTCAAGATCTCTGTCACCATCCCTCCCCACTCTCACCCCTCTGCCCCTGCACTTCCTCTCCACCCTCATCTCACACTTCTTTTTTTTCCATCCATTTTCATTCCCATTTTCCTTCCCATCAACCTCCCTATCATCATTATCATCAGTTAATACATCTTACTGTCTTCATCCCAGCGCAAGTGTTTCCTTTACCCCAGGGGGTAGGTTCACTCGCACTCCACAGACCCCTACAGACATGTAAGGCAGCCCTCCACCCCCACCTCTCGCCTGCCTCCCGTCCCTTTCCCTCCAACTCCTCTGACACATCCCGCTTCTTTCCAACTCTTCCCCTCCCCTCCTTTCTCCGCAGTGGATGAGAGACGCCAGCTGGAGGAAACAGAGAGAAATGGGCCCAATTACAGCATTGGGAACTGAAAGTTGGCTAATTAACTCTAATTCGCTAACAAACTGCTTTTTCACCAAGAATCATCTCTCTCCGTCACATGGCGTACACATGCATAAGAGCCCCGCTTTGTGCTGCCAAAAAAGAAGGCGCGCGTAAAAAAGACACCGCCGCCACATCTACAGGTACACAAAAAGAGGCTGGGGGTTGGGGGCGGGAAGGGAAGGAAAAAAGAAAAAGAGAGACATATCCCTCCACAAAAACCAATTCACTCACACTATACTCAGACACATTACGCTCACATGCCCACACCAAAAGCACACAAGACCCACTTGCTCAGCTGTATTTACTGCGAGGGCAATATGTTGATTACGTTAGCGAGGCTGATTATTGCACAGTGACAGTAAAGGAAACAAATGTCTTTCATAGGCAGGCATCTATCTCTGCGAGAGAGCTCCCAGCTATAGACTCGAGCGGCAAATGACTGCGCCCGCATCCAGCTATGACAGACAAAAAAAAAAGAAAAAAAAAGGGAAGAGAAACCGGGAGCGGGAACAGGAAGGAGGAGGGGAGCGAACAAATAGAAGAGAGTGATTACACAAATGAGGTGCGGGGAGGACAAAGGCAAAAAGAAGTGAGCAGAACCCCCAGATGGAGAGGAGGAAACTTACGAAGAAAAAGGAGTCAAGGGAAAGAAACATGGATGGCGGAGGGCGGGGAGGGAGAGGAGAGGGAATGAAAGAAGTGTGGAGGTGTGCAACGACAGATTCTGTGGATTTTGTACTAAAACTTCTAAAGCAGCTTTTTCCGTTACAGACGTGTAACAAAATTGTTGTCAAGAGGAAAAATTACTTGGGGGGGTAAAGAACAAACATATATATATTTCAAATGCGTACAGAGAATAGAAATAGATTTGTAGACGAGTCATTAAAAACGACTTGTTAATTGTTTCAGAACAAGAATCCCGCTTGTTCAGATTCCCTGACGAGGGCTAATTCTACGCAAACACCTTTTTATTGCACAAATATACGCATTCAGCATACGCAGCAAGACATCTTTAGTGATTCACCCATCAGAGTTCTGTGGCCAATTACTGAACTCTGTTTTTTTGTAAGGCTTTCTTCTGCTGATTTTAAAAATTAAAGACAAAATGATTAATAGATTTACACTTTGTGTCTTTTATTTAATTAGCAATTATAGCAGAGTTAAGATTGCTCACAGTGAGCCGCAGTCTCCATGTGAATTCCCTAGGGAATAATTATGCTTACTTTAATTCTGAGATTCACAAAAAGGCTGCCAATGTTTCCAGAGCCTACAGGTTTCATAACTTACAGAGTTTGAAAGTTCAAGAATATAAAACAAATTAACTTTTCTGGAATAAATTCAGCCTTCCCATTATCTTCTGCAGTAAACACCAGGAACATGTTTGCTCTTTCAGTAAATCACCCGGGCTGGCGACGTCCGAAACAGCAACCAAAATGGCAAACATGCCAAAAGGTAAAATTACCAAAGCCTTCCAAGGTCTCCTTTTCTGCTGTAGTAACTTAAACCAAGAGTTGGCATGGCTCCATAGAAAACACTGATAAAAACAGTAACATTTTGTACATTTTTAAACTTCATTTTTAAACACTTCCCCGATACAGAACATCACTAACTTTGAGGCTCTTTGCTGGAGAAACGACTTTCACATCAAAGAGTCTGTTCATAAAAAGTACAGTCTTAATGACTCCAAACTCAGTCAGACCCAATTCACAACTTCAGCTTAATAAAATCAAATCACCAAACAGAAAGTGTTTCACATAGAAAGAGAAGCAGTCGTCCAACAAAGGAACCGTGTCTGCAACCACCAGGTAAACCTTTCCCAATATCTCACTGCTGAAGTTCTCTCATCCACTGTCCCAGGAGGTCTGGACAAAGTTGGAAAAAGAAAAGAATAGCTCCACATGGCATCCGCCAAACAATGGGTAGGCTACTATTTAGCGTGCCATGATATTCAGGCACTTTCCGTAGCAGGTGTCTCAGGCAGATTCTTAATCACAAGTCTGTAGACGGTGACATTAGTGGCGCCAGAGGCTGAATGGACATTATAGACAGAATGAGCGAGCTGGCATAAATGTGTGGCCATTACTTTGCATAATCGACTTTGCTGTGAGATAAACAACTCTGAATTCTTTGTGGAGAACAATTCAAAGACAAAAGCATATATGTTTAATATCCCCGTGTTCTTTATCTTTATTATTTTTGATTTAATTAGACTATTATGCTAGATTATTTTATTTATACATCAATTAGTTTATTTATAATGTCCTTTTGAAATTTAAACATAGACAAAAGAAAAAAAAGCTTAGGACTAGGACTTGACTCGAGACTTGTACACTTGGGACTTGGATGGAGAGACTTGAGACTTGATTCCAGCTGTTCACTACTTGGAAAACTATTAAATTGCTGAGTTTCTCACCAAAGTCACCAGTTACCATTCAGTTAGACATCAGGGCTTAAAGTCGGTCAGCTTCTTAATTCATTGTATGATCGTTTTATAAAATCATTCTCTGAAACATAAAATTTCCTTCATTTCTTTGAAACACCGTTACTCATAAGCTATTACTAATTTTTCTCCTTGTGAATATGAATCGTCAAAATGAAGCTAACAACTCAAGACACATTGATAATGAAAGCTATTGAACACTCACAGCACTTGAGTATAAGTCGTTAAATAGCAAAATGAATCAACAACCGTTCAATCTCACAAGTTCTTGGCTTACTTTTCCACCAGACGTTAGTGGGAATTTTAAATCGCCATATTTATTATGTTAGCACCGCTAGCAGTTCCATAAGCTAACAGACACAGGAAGTATTGATTCCTATCATTGTTTGTTTGCATTGACAGCAATGATTTCTCTCAGTTGTGAGAAAAAAGAAGTTCTTTGCAGCTATTATTTATTTATTTTTAATAAATTTTCTTTTGAATTAAGTTGCTATGATATTTAGCTAATACAAGGGGAGGCTGCAGCTTTAGTAGCCTCCACCAGTTTGTAATTTGTACAACACCACCAGTCTACTGAGCATATACAGAGTGGAAACCATTATAACTGAGTCATAAAATGATTTATTTATAAGAAATGTACTTAATACACATGTAAACATAGACGGTGTACATAAATGTTGTACACACACACACACACTCACTCACACATGGTTTTGGAAATGTTAATCCTCAGATTAGCTAACTCTTTCTTTTAAACTCTTCTATTTGCTTTCCTCACTTCTCCGTCTTTTACCAACTTTCACTCTGTTCTCCGCTCGCCGTCTTCCTCCCCAACTCTACCTTTCCTATTGATTTTCCCACAATGAGATTGATGGTTCGCCCTCTTCCTCTCTCTCTTCCTCTCGATCTGTTCCTCTGATCCACCTCCTTTCCACTTGCTTCATCTCTGTCCCACTCTCACACCTCATTAGCACCGGTAATACCCTGAGTAGTTGAGGACGCCACGCTCTGCACAGGCGTGTGCGCGTGGTGCAGTGATGACCACGCAATCTGGAAGGGAATGTGTCTGGAAAAGAGGGAGATGAGTTTCCCCATCTGATCCCATTTCTCCGTCTGGGTTTCTGCTCTCCTTTTGCACAGCAAAAAAAAAAAAAAAAAAAAAAATCAGATGGAAATGCAATCACAATCAGTTAGGACCCGTACGAGGATGGACACACACACGAACACGTTCGCATAGACATGAACATGCAACATACTCTCTAGCCCACAACCGCCAGGGAGCCATGCAGAAAATTGTTTTGGACATGGCGATGAAGAAGAGGGGGCTCAGGATGTGGTGAACGATGGTGGGGGCTTTTTAATTTACATTTTTAATGCAAAATATCATTCAAAGAGGGAAAGTTGGGCATCTCATTATATCGCTTCTTTATTTCACACAAGGAACATCAGTCTCAGGGTACCGTGTCCTGGAAAATATGCACGCTCACACGTACATAAACACATGCGAGAACAACCTGCTGAGCCCTGCAGCCATAATCAGCGAGTTAAAAATTGGGCCGCTCCTCAGACCCCATAAATCAGGAATAATCTACTCTGCATCCCAGATATCATCACTCACAGATAATCTGTGTCTTTGGGTGCCCACCTTCCACTCGCAGCCACGCAGGAGGAGTCCCTGTGGAAAAGTAACGCTAAGAAAAATAGCCAGTTCTTCAAATGAGATGGTGGGAATGCAGTTGGCTGCGAGCACGTGGAAAAGTTTACCTGAACTTTTTTGTCGCTTAGCTTTATAGGTAGGTAAAAACAGAAGCATGCACATGAGAATGCGGGCATTTGAACATGATTTAATGTCGCCTTGGAGTTACAGTCAAATTGTCTCGTTTTTTTTGTCAGACGCTTAACGAGAGAAGTGTGTCCAACTGTGCGAAGCCTTCTAAGAAATGGCTTACCATTGTTTTTTCTGTTGCCAATCCACACTTCAGAGTGCTTTCCAAAATCTGAGCAACACGTTGAAAGAAACATCAATCTTCTTTCTCTCTCTCTAAGTTTTTTTTTACTTGTGCTCAAACATCAAAAAAATTAAAAACATCACAAAGCTGCAAAAAAGAAATAAAAAAATAACTTCGGAGGTGAATAATGACTGCTGGATTCTGTTAAATAAAGATTTGTTCCTGCAAAAAATAAAAAATAAATGTGAATGTGGTTCATCTCTAAAAGCTTTAGGTCACTGATCAGACATGTTAAGGGTTTGAGTGCTACTGCGCAGTCACTGTCGGCCCCCGAACAAGGCTCTTAACCCTGTCAGGCCCTTGTGCTCTGTAGCTCAACTGATCTTGAACCCATCTACCCAATAAGCGGCAGAATAATAATTAAAAAAATCTCTATATATATCTTGTAGATCAGACATGTAAAGCACTGGGGATCAGTGCTTTAAGGTAAGTGCAAATACCTTAGTACATTTAAAATCAGACAAAACTAACTTTTATAAGCAATTATTCAGCACAATATAGGAACCTATTTTAAGTCAGTAACTAATTAATATTTATGAAAAAGTACTAGTTGTAAGTGAAATAATCTGGGAGTGGAATAAGAAATTTTAAATGTGTTGCTATGAAACGGATGAAAACCATTGTTGCAAGAAAGCCTTGAAGAGTTCTTATTTGTGTTGTTTTGCAGTTTGCCACAAGTCATAAAAGGGACACAGCAAACAGGTGGAAAAAGAAGATCTGATCAGAGGTCAAGGTGAAACGCAGTGGTGGCAGCAATATGTTGTGTGTTTCTTCTAAGGCAGGCAGAAAGCAGGACAAAGCTGATGGGAAAACAGATGGAAGCTAAATACAAGGCAATCTGAGAACCCCCCCACCCCCAAAGCAAACAACACTGACACAAGACAAAGGTTAGAGCTTATAGCAGTACAATGGACCCAACCAGACAGCTAGGGTTAATGGGTTTTGATTGCGGCATATATGTGTTAGAGACTGGGTTAATTAAAGTCCAGATCTCAACCTGCTGTATGACAAAGAATCAAATGTAGCTATTGTGCTAATTCTAGCATATTTACATTGCCGTAAATCACAGTAATGATGATTTTGCAAAGAAGAAAAGGCAAAAGTATCAGTCAAGGTTTGGCAAAACTCACTGCATAAAAATGTGGCTGTACAGAGATTTAGCTCAGAGGGTTGTATTCAAATGCACACCACAGCCTTTTGAAGACAAAAAAAAGTAAAAACACTACATGATGTTGCTTCCACTTCACAATTATACCCCACTTTGTGTCAGAGTATGAACAAAACATAAAAGCTTCAAAGGCACCACATACATCAGAATGTTGTGCATGAGGTAAGTTTTTGCATCTTCAACATAATCATAAAGCCATTTAAAAAAAATAAAAAAGTAAGATGTTCAGACAGTCTTGCAGCATCTTTTTGAACTCTGACCGGCTAATTTGAATGAAGCACTTAATGCCTGCAGTAATTACCCACATATGGGGTCAAAACCAGTGTTGCAAAGCCAAAAATGAGACTAGATAGCCTTTAGAGCCCCGCTAGATATCCCCATGGCAACTTAAGTCAAAAGCGATCATTGCCAAGTCATCGGCCTAACATGCAGGCCACCGTCATTATCAGACACTTGAAGCAAAGCTAAAGGTGATGCCTCGTATAGCGTGCATCTGTTTTCTTTGCTTTTGAAGTGCGCACCAAAAAGTCACTTTGGCTCTTTAGATCCCTGTCTGTAGTGCAGCGCCATCAGGGTAGCATGCGATATTCATTCCGCGACACGGCGATGACAGCGACAGTCATAATAAACTAAGTTTGGCAACAAGGCGCTCAAAGAGTTCTGCAACAGATGGTGTGGACCCAACAGGGCCCTGATCTCAAAATCGCGGAGTCGATCTAGGATAACACGAGGAGATGAGAAACATAGCGGCGCAGTAATTCAGAGCAAAATTGCGACAAAATCGTCAAGTCGTGTGGGACAGAGTGGCATGGCACGAAAAAACCCGACACGGGAAAGTTAACTGGTAGAAGCCGGTGCTGATTACCTCAAACATAAAGCTGGCAAACATCAACCCTTTTTTTTTTCTCTATACGTGTATTTAAAACTTCACCCCCGATGTGTAGTCATTTGCATTCAGCACCTGCGCTCTTGGCATGTTGAGTAGCTATTTTTGAGCAGCGGGATTCAGGCCTGCAACCCCCCACCCACCTCCCGATAATCAGGCGGCAAAGACCTCCTTGTCAAAAAAGTGTAGTTTCACAAAGTAATGCAAACACACAGCTGGAAAGTGAACCCTACACTGCCCCTTCTCTCCTTCCTCCCTCTTTTCTTTCTCCTTTCATGCTGCTTTTGGTCCTCCACAAGTCTCCTGCAGTTCTTAAAGGCTGAGACAGCACTGTGGGAGTCTGATCACTACTGAGTCCACATGCGTGCAACCAGACGGACACACGCTCTCAGTTTCCTTTGTGCTGCTAAAAAATATATATATTTTATATATATAAATATGAAAAAAATGCACCTTTGAAAATCTGTCAAAATGAAATTGCTGGCTGCATTAGAAGCCTTTGAAGGCATTGAAAACTCATTTCTACAATCACCTCCCCGCCCCCAGGGCAGGTGGAGAGATGTCTCTGCTAACGCGTGCGTGTGTCCACCACGATTTCACCGGCTCAGGTTAGGCGATGTTCTCTGTTCTTTTAGTCGGTTTTGCACTTCATTATTGTTGTCGTAGCCGCAGTTTGTTGCAGAGCCCTGCTGTTGTTCCACCATCCCTCCCCCCTGTAAAGCACCGCGACTTCGTCTAGATAATCCTTACCTCTTTCTTTCTTTCGAACTGTAAGCAAAGTCATTTCTCCCTGAAATCCCCCCCCCCCCTATTAGGGGAGGGGGGGAGGAAAAACAAACTTTCAAAGCAAGCCAAACAGTGACTCACACACGAACACGCACATATTCCTCTTTGAAAAGAAACACTCCCGCAGAGGGACATCAAGAGGCTCTGAACGGACATAATGGCTTTCTGATAATTATTCATAAAGGTGACTTTCGTGTGAGTGCCGCTAAGAGGCCGAACGCAGCAGCATGGAGCGAACCCAGAGTCAGATCATCAGCATGATGGCCAGACTGAAAAAGACACACACACACACACACACACACTCATATATATACACCGAGCATTCACATCCTTTGAACTTTCCCACATTTTATTATGTTGCAAACTTTAGGGCTGTAGGGGGTATTTTGTGTGACGGATCAACACAAATGATGCACATAACTGCAAAATTGAAGAATGACATTTTAGGGAAAGAAGTCTGAAAAGAGAGGCGAACATTTAGATTCAACTCCTCTCCAATCAATGCAGAACCGCCCGTATTCTATTAAATACCATGCTTGTCTGTGACTTTGCACATCTCAAAGACGGAAAAATGTTGTCCATTCTTCTTTACATAATAGCAAATAATTCTGAGCAAAATTCAATGGGAAGCATCTATGAACATAGATGTTTAGGTCTTGACTAAGATTCTGCTGTTGGTTAAAGTCTGGTCTTTGACTTAACCCAGTGGTGCTGATGTCAAGTGCCAGCATCCTGCATGTTTTAGCTCTCTCCCTGGTTTAACGCAGCTGGATCAAATGATGGCTCATTAGAAGGTCTAAGAAGAACATTGACCTGCTGAAAAGGCTGTTACTACCACCAGGGAGAGAACTAAAACATACAGGATGCAAGCCCTCGAGGGCCGACTTTGGGCATCGCTGACTTAACCAGTCTCGATTGACCAATCAATCTTAGCCATTCTATTGTACCTCTGATTGAACGTTTAGCATCATTGTACTTCTGGGAGGAATCGTTCCATCTTAAATCTTTTGCAAAAGGCTTGTGGCAAACTGGAAAGAAACCTGTAATTACTTTTTTCTAGCAATTGTTTCCATTTGCCTCGACATTTTTGAGTCTCAACATATGTTCCCACCTGAGCTTTGGTTTTCTGCAGCTAAACCAAGGTTTCTACAGGCCTCTGTTATTTCTGATTCTACTTGCTCAACACATCACTTACTCAACACATACATGCACACACTTATTCAAAGGGTGTGAATACTTTTGCAAGGCATCGCTCGCTGCCACACTACTGAATGAATCACACATGCATCCATGTTCCATGACTCTGCCTCATCATGACATTTCAATTAGCCGACGAGGACAGTCTGGTCCCACACACTGATGGCCATACCCTCCCATCTGCGGTTTACGCAGTCAAACAGGGAGTGGGGGACAGACAGAATAACGGACAAGCCGATGGCCCACCGCGCTGATTAATTCAGAGAGAAGGGGACAGCGGGAGGATGTCAGTGCTCTGATGGAAATAATCAAAAGAGGCACTGAGCTGTACTTTTCCCAGAACTGCAATATGCTTGGCGGAGAAGCATATGGTTATATTCTATTTTGGTTTGTGTTTGCATTACATCTCGAGCTCCTTGCCGATATAAGTCTCAGTCCGTTCTTTTGAAAACAATTTTCCAACTTATCTCCCCCACCAGTCTGTTCTGGCCAGCCTCCGTCGCTTGTTTTGTTGCAGTCGCCGGGGATAATAGCTGTATCCATACTGCAGCCATTCACAACAACAACAACCATCCCCAAAGGAGCTGGGGGGGAGAGTCCCTTCATGATCTCTCCAATCTCTGCCCCTCCACCCATACTCTGCAAGTCACCTCTTCCCAGTACTTCTCCCATCTCTTGTTTCCAGAGAGAAGTTTCGCCGTTCCTGTACGGAAGCCGTTAATGAACGACTATGGTGGAAAGCGGGGGGGATCGATGAGAAATGGCAAGGACAAACTAGAGTTTTCCCTCTGTCCATCCATTCAGCCTCCCTTCTGTCCGGACCTCTCCTCATCTGTTTCCCATTTTCCCTCCATCTCCTTCCCTCCATCACCCTCTCTTTGGTGCAGGATAGTAATCCCATTAGGATCAATATTCCAGGCGAGTGAGCATCCTTTCACTGCAGCAATTACAAACCTTTAGAGACATAAAGGAGAGCATTTCTTCACAGCTTAGACCATCAATCAACTATTTAGCTTCTGAGGCGAAGGATGTTGTGTCTGTGCGCGCACGGGTGTGAGTCGGGGTGTGTAACTCGGACGCGTTGCCGGATCGAGCAGCATTGTTCCGTCTGAAATGACTGTTGGGATTTTCGTCTTATATATCCTATTATGGGTGCATGAATACATGAGAGAGCTTCTTAATGCACTCTTCCCATCTGACGGCGCAACAAGCCCCCGTCATCTCCCTTGTGAATACAGCATGTATTAGCATTGTGCACAGTGGGATTTCACAGACGTGGTAAGCTTGGGTGTTTAGCAAGGGGTTAATATTCATGCCTTCACATTATCTCTTCCACATAAAACTCTTCTCCCAGCTGGCTTCCTCTCCTCCATCACTCCATCACCACGCTACGGAGTCAAACATGGAACATTTGCTTATTTAACAATCTTTGAACAAGATTCCATGACACTTCCGATTGTACCCCTCATAAAAAATAGGTTTCTTGCTAACACAAGTGCCACCCGCCCCTCCTTCCCCCTTTTTCTCTCTCTTGCCATCCCCCTCTGAACATACCTCCCTCTTCCCCTCTTCCTCCATCTCTAATGAGGTGGCATGACTGACAGCGATGGCGAGGGCATATCACTTCTCATCTTGTCAGCTCTGCGGCCACTTGTGCCCCTCAATGTCACAGGGCTGCTCTTTGCCTCGAGGCCCCCCTGGCTTCCATATATCTGGTCTAAAAGCCCCCAACCCATCTGGCACGTTTTGCCCCAAGAAAGACGTTGCCTTGGCTCGGCTTGGGCCACATCTGGAGGCGTCCTCGGTGGCAAGGCGAGCGCGCAGCACGGGCGATGATGAGTGCAGTAGGATGGAAATATGCAATTCATTTAAAAAGCTTCATATACGTTCTCCACAGTGGAAATTTAATCTGTGTCTGGTTTAAAATTTGTTAGAGGGTGTAACAATTTAATCAGCTCTTTAGTGAAGTAGAAGATAAATATATTGTAAAAAAAAAAAAAGAAAAACTAAAATAAAAACATTCCATACAGTAGTGTCGGTGTTGCGGTTTGAGTGAAGCAATACAAACTAAAGAAAAATGTTTCGTGTCTACCAAAAAAATCCAGAGAAATGACAGATCCAAGTGGTTCTCTATTTTTATCAACAGTTCAGTTCAGAGCTCCATCATAGCCTGTGGCTGCCAGTGTCAAAATGATTGTTCTAATTCTTTCCCATGAAAAAATTCAATTAGGCTATCATTAGACCAGGCTGATGATGAGGTTCTGTTTATCGTTAACTGCACATTATTCGATTCTTCATTTAACAGGCAGCGCCTCATTTACTGATGATCCATTTACTCAAATGCTTCTCTGAAAAGTTTCTGTTGAGTGAAAAATGCAGGGGCTTTGAATGTTTTTTTTTTCCTTAAGTACCAGCATGGGTCATTACCAGATTCAAGGTATGCCAACTTTTGCATATTACATCATGGCATTGCTGTAGTTTAATATCTTTTGATTGAGAGACCAGAGAAATTGTCATAGTCCACAGTTTTCTCCAGCTGTTTGGCGAATTGTTGGCGCAAACTGAGAGCAGTTAGCTAGCTGAAAGAGAGCGCTCCTAAATCTATTTTTGGTCCACAAGACATATATTTGGTCCCCTATTATTTCTAGTGAGATAACACTTGAAAAATATATATATATTTTTTTCCTTTTTCATGCATCTTGTCTCGGCATTCCGGCCATACAATAAGAAGCTAGTTGCTTACAAGTACCAGGGCATTTTCTTTTCCCACTGGTATCAAAGTAGACAAGCACTTTGATACTTGTCTACTTTTTTGTGTATAATATTGAGAAGATCATGAACCCTAAAGCACTCAGCTCTGGATATTAAGGTGACAATTTTTGAGATTTAGGAAATCTTTTCCTGCAGTAAGAAGATCCTGGGGATGAATCTCAGCCTGGGATCTTGTTCCCTCTGAGCATGTGCGGCTTCTCTCCCTGGGTACTTTGACTTCCTGCGCAGTATGAAAACAAGACCATTCGGTTACTGGTTTCTGTAAATTGTCTTAATGTATTCGCTTGCGTGTGTATTGCTGTTTATCCAATCTTTCACTTGACACAAAACCAAAACACTGAGATGTTTTTTAGCTTTCACCAAACATTTGCTGAAATTGAATCTCGTCTTGTTCTTGTAAACCCAGCATCGCGCATTCTCTCACCTTGTGAGCTGTTAACCAGCAAACTGCCTACCTAAACAGATATCTCCACTAATTAGCCATGTAGTCGTAGCTTTCGACACCGGTGATGTTGTAATTTATATGGTTTTGGCAGCTTTAACAAAAAAAAAATCAGTTTTGACTAAAATCAGTTAGGCCATGTGTTATCCCTTTTTGTTTCATGATAAATTTATTTTTTGCTTAAGGTTATCATTTTATACCAGCTCATGCCTTGTATGTTGTTGTGTTTTTAGTTTTGATGCCTTTAAATAACTTTACATGGACACATACACATACACAAAGGAAAAGGATGTCTCTACAGAGACCAGAAATGGGAAATGGAACCCAGAGCGTGCATGAATGTATGAAAAAGCCCCAGTCAAAGCAGCAGAAGGGGCTTGATAGCACTTGTGGTGGTGGATTAACTGTTACATCCATAGCAGAAAGCTTCAGCAGCATAGAGGACGGCTGAGCCTAAAGCCGAGCCCTCTTATTGTAAGGGATTTCTATTTTTTTTTTACCAACAATAGAATGGGGAACAGATTGACTCCTATACGGCCAGCACTATCTGTTCTTGTTTTCCTTCATTCTGTTTATATAAATCTCTGAATTTAACATCCCAAAAATGGAATAGTGCATAAACCCCTCGCCCCACCATGCAACCAAATGTGTCTTTGCACTTTTCTCCTCTTCCTTCCTTTGTCTGCCAATATATTATTTCCTTTGGCTCTCTATAATGTATGCACATTTTTCCTTTTATTTTATCCTCCCACATGAGCTCAAACTCATCCTTGTACCAGTTGTACCTTCGGAAAATGACGGAGACGTAGAATGCATGGGCAGACGCTGGGTTAAGGACATATTTCCTTGAAATCAAACTGCAACGACTCGCCTTTCCTCACAGATTGTGTCCCATGGGACATCGGAAGCGAAGGCGCGCTGCGTCTGTTTACTTTGCAGGACGAGGGAGGAGACCAAATCAAACTCGTCTCAGCGAGGGGAAATTGTGTCTCCTTTCAAAAGAACGGCCTGTGAAGACAAATTCGTACCATTACAGCCTCATTGAGCACCCAACTCATGCCCCAATGCTTTCAAATCCAGACACTACGTTAACACACATAAACTGCACTCTGGCCGTTGAAGAAAGCAGAAGGTAGTAAGGACGGCGGAAATGGTCACAGCTGGGTACGATACTACGCAGATGACATCCTCGATTTTCTCCAGACAATGTTGAAATTGAATAAGCGCCGTGATAGCGTTCATTGAGAGCAATTCACAGCTTTAAATTTGTTTACAGAGCCTTCTGACAATAATTGCTATTTGGTTGCCTTGGAAAAAAAAAGAAGGGTAGATAACACTTCTTAGAAAGCGAACAATAGCATTAGAGTTTGTTTATTTCTTTTCGCATTATCCCGCTTATAATGTCAAGAGAATCAAGCCTAAAAATCAACAATTCCTTTCTCTCTGACAATGGGCCTGTGAGATGTTTTGTGAAAGAAATACACGCAGAAAAATAGAAAAAAATAGAAGTAGTGACACATTCAGTCCTGTGTTTGTCTTTTGCTGCTCTTTCTTTGATGTACTTAAAGTGTTCTGGTGAACAGATTAGCGATGACAGTCCTGCAGTCTTTTTGGTTTGGTGCATATTTGTCATAACGCAGGTGGGTTGACTGAGGAAAGGGACTAAAGAAGGCCATGAATGGAAAGATTGGAAGAAAGATGAAATGGACAAGAACATTTCAGAGGGGGATGGGAATGGCTTGGAAGGGAAAAGTCCCTCTGATTATGTGAGGAAAGTGGCAATGGTGGCAAGAAGGCGATGAATTTGTAGATGTAAAAGGAAGAGCGGGAAAGCAAGCATGCTGACTCAACATAAAGAAGGGGCTAAAGGAAAAGAAAGGACACGGATGTGTGGGTCTGCTCTTGAATCGCACATGACAGGAGGAGTGGCAGATAAGAAATACCAACTTACGAATCACTTGGAGATAGATGTAGGAGGGGGTTTTTTTGGAACAAAAGACTCACGAGGCAAAACAAGCTCCTTCCCTCCACTTACCTTCGATTTACCCACTTGCCAACACATGCTTAGCCTCTAAGCAAAGGCTTTGGACATGGCGACAGATAAAATCGCAGCATTACATGATTATGATGTACGGTTAAGGTAAGCGCCTGATGGTTGCCGAGTGTTATTATGTGAAAGTGTTAGACAGTTTAGGAAGTGGGCTTCCTCCTGATTGACAGCCCAATTAAATGGCTGTGGGTGTGTTAAGAGCAACTGCACACCTCTCAGAGAAGAGACAAACAATACCAGCCTGGAGACACTTGAATGTGGAAGTGCTTTAATGCACAGACAGTAGGAACCCTATTGTGCTGCCGTGTCCTATGCCTTCTGTCATCTTTCTTCTTCCCATTTGTCACATGTGAAAGCTGGGAGTGGGTGTGCAGGGAGTGCACAGTCTAAGAGGACGACTTGATCTTTTTGACGAAGTTTAACTTTCACTGCTAACCCGTAATGCCTCACAAAAGTATTAATTCCAAATTAACCCCACAGTTTGTGATTTCACAATTATATACTGAAAAACCCACTAGTGACATTAATTTATACCCAATCACCAAAGGAGTCAATGCAAGTCTTGCCACATGCTCTTAATTGATTGGTTGCTTTTATTTTTTGTCAGCAACACCTCTGGCAGAACAAATGAAAATAGATTGCATGTAAAATAATTTACTTGAATTAGCATCAGCAGAAAGCCTATTGTTGCCTATTATACCTGTGGTTTTACCCATATGATTTAGGAATGAACATTCTACCTACACGAGGAGGTTTTGATTTAAACCGTTTCATTCTTGCTTGTTTTAGCTATGGGTGTATGCTGAGGGATTTATGACTTTCCACTTGGCATTCCTCCACAAAAGCCATATTTGTAGAGACCACGTCTAATAACTGATTAATAATGATCAAAAAATGATCCCATCTGAACTGTGAAACTCTGCAGCTCCTCCAGAACTACCATGCTACCTCTTTAAATAATTACTCTCCGTTTACTGCAGTCAATTTAAGCAGGTATCCATGTGTTGTGATTTATACCATACTTTTTATATTTATTAGATAATTTCAGTGAAATGCATTAAAAGATTGTGACTGTAGCATAAAATAGCCTCCCTGTAATGAAGTCTTTCCTCCATGACCTGCCTTGACATCGACCAGAGGAGCAGAAACACACAGGAAGCCTGTGGGCAGACCAAACGAACCAGATGCCACACAGGTGATTGATTAGTCGACCTGACCTGGACTCCCGTGTCAATGAGATTGACCAGGAAAGCACATGAAAGGGGAGGATGTTGGAGGCCGCGATGGGCTTCGATAATACTGCTAGAAAGGGCCATTTATTTCAAACGCTTGACACTTACTCAATAATTGATGAGCTTTGTTGATATTTAGAAAGGACGGAGAGAGCGGGAGAGAGAATGAATGACACAAACATTAGCATCTTTGTCTGCGCTGCCCTAACACATCTTCATTTCTCTTACATTTATTGCCGTACATGCTCTCTTAATTCACAATCAATTGATGGGGGAGCTTTTTTCTTTCGGTATTGGGTAATTTGTTTACCCAAATAATGTCTGGGTCTGTTTACACATCCATTTCTCCAAAGTTTTGGCTTGCAGTGCATAATTTGACCTTCTTTAGCTTCAAACTGATTCATATTTCAATTGATGGGACTGACGACACAGCTGTAAATATCAGACGGGCACAGCCACCATGATGTCACCTGGTTAGCCATTAGTCATCGCCATTTTGGGTTTCGTTTGCCACAAGCGATGGGTTTGTTTTTGTTTTGTTAATTAGATTTGGAAGCAAGGAGAAAATGGTGTTTGGAAATGAGGAACTAGAGAGTTTAGACAAGATTTTCTGTTGAATTCAGGGTTGATTTTCAACCAGCAGACATTAAAGCCACGTGAGTCTCAAGTACTTCCAGTTCTCTAACATGTTCTTCCAGGCATGTCCTATATTTTGCTTTGTGTGCCAGGGTTGACGTTCGGAGTTCGTTTTTCACTACACGTGTTGTAAAAACAATAATTTGTGATCTTACTTGACCACGCCGCTTACTTCCCAGTCTGTGCTGTGTGTCCCAACATTGTTTTTGGCAAACAGGAACTTTTTTACGCCTTCACCTATTTTTGGACGTTTTCCAACGAAAAACAGATTTCTTTGCGGTTAGCGATAGGATTACAGTTAAGTTATAATATAATGATTTAATTATAAGATTACTCGTGTCACAGAGAGCAGCATGCAATGTTTTCCTTTATTATCTAATACCAAATATGAAATAAAAGATATTAGCTTTGGAAAAAAAAGACTTCCAGCACTTTACCGTTCAACTTAAGTGCAAATAATTAACCAGTAGCCTTTCTTTAGAGCATTGTGGGCTACCACTTAGTCTGTGAAAATAATCGTCTTTACAGCACTGAGAGCTTTATAATGGATAAAAAAAACAAAAAAACAGATGATGTCGGTGTGTTATGCCACTGTAGAAAACACATATTTATAGAACAATGAGCAGCATGAAAGCTGTAAGTGTTTCAGCCCTGGAAGTCACTACCAATATGATTAAGTTAATTATTAAATAGGATCAAGCATTCCTGGGCCTTGACCCTGATTTGTAAGGGAAGGGGAAGCAATATGCAACCCTCTGCTGCACAGATTATTCCCTTTAAAAAAAAAATAATAATCTGTTGCGACCCGCAATTGTAGCTCAGACTTACTTGCCGATTACTGTTGAGCTGATTTGCACCTGCTATTTAGTCAATGTTTGCTTCACAGGAACAGGAAGCAACAGATGTGACTAAAGTTTCAGACGGGGGAAAAAAACACATAAGATGCCAGAATCCTTTTTATTTTCCACAAAATCCGGGTTAAGTCGAGCCTTCGTTGCTTCCCATATAAGCCTTACATGGCGACACATTTCTGAAGTAATGTGCATGTGTTAGTTTTATCTGCAGTTCTTTCTCGCTCTGTTTCTCCCTCAGTGTCTGCGTGGAGGCAAGCAAAACAGAGATGGCCAATTATTGCCTGAGACGCATTGTCCCGTCTGTACAATCAAGGCTACCTGATGAGACCCCTGGAGACATGAGGGGAAGGTGAGATTGTGGAGGGATGGAGCGGAGGTGAAAGCAAAAAAAAGAAGGTATAGGCACTGGAGAAGGAGGAAGATGAGGGTGGGAAACAGGCGGCGAAAAACAATGAGGCAAAAATCAGAAGATAAACGAGGCACTATTTCAGCAGCAGGATTTATGTACTGTCAACATTACCCTCGCTATTAGTGGGAATCCAATTACTCTGCACCTCTCCTTCCTCTTTTGGTACAGTACGGGGGGGCAGAAGGAAAGCGAAAGAGTGAAGGGTGTGCAGAAATCTGGACAGAGAGAGAACAAGAGGAACATCCACGTGATCTTCTCTGTTTATTGTCAGAAATTGAAAATTTAGAGGGGAAGCAAAAACAACAAGAAAGAAGGGGAACCGGATGCGCTCAAAAACAAAACGAGAGAGGCAGAAGGATGCAGCTTGCACAACAGCACGGAACAAAAGAATAACATAAAGTCAAAAGAGATGACGGAGGGTTCCTGCACATGGAAGATAGTACGACAGAGGGGAGAAATTATGAAGCGGGGAGGGCGGGGGGAGAGGGGAAGAGGAAAGGGAAGAGATTTAGAAAGACCGAAGCTCCCAGTAGATTTAACTGCATGCAGCTCGGCTTTTAAACGGCTGATAAATTATACATGAATGATGCTGAGACAATAATTATGAGCTGTTTTAGTGCAGAGGAGCGGGATGAGGACAGACAGACAATGGCGGAGGAGGAGAAGGGCCGGATGTCGGCCAAGAAATCTCCACGCGAGAACTCTCCGGAGAGCGGCGGGGTCCAGGAGCCGAGGCTTCGCCGCATTAACATGATATAATGAGGGCCGCACCGCGTTTGAAGAGAAATCTTCACTGAAGACTTTTTCTTTTTTTGGATTTGTTTTGTTTATTTAAGGACGGTGCCCGCAGGTTATAGCACCTGGAGCAAGGCCTTTTGGCTTTTGTTTATATGACCTAGCCTGAAGCACATTTGAATGCCAGGAATCACTGGGTGCACAGTGATGCTTTCATGATATATCTTCCACTGAAACCTGCTTCAGTCCACGTTATTTATCAGTGTCCTTTTATGCCCAACTCTCCTAATAGACATTACTAATCTGCTGAAATGTGGGGAAAGTAGTTTGTGTGTGTGAGAGAGAGTAATTTGACATCTACTAGATTATGCAGTGCAATGTGATAGTATTTGTTCACATGTGGATTTCTAAAAACCACGTTTGTTTGAGATTATCACAATTTGTTAAGGGAAGATAAACAACAACAACAACAAAAATAATAATAAACCTTGCCCCATGTGGAAAAGTTCACCTTGTTTGGTCTTGCCACATAATTTCATTGTGACTTAACATTAGACTGGGCATTTTGTTTATTCTTTCTTTTGGACGTTCTGCTGTATTTTGGATTTTTGCACCCTTGAATAACCCAAGTGTGCTTAAGCTTATGGTCACAAACTCATGGCTCCATTAATTAAGGCAAGTAGTCCAATACCTGACACAACAAAGCAGCTACACACAACCACATAACCACCAACAGGTTTGATTGTAGGCGCAATGTTCCCTTTCTAAAAAATGCTGTATTTTTATCCCTGATCTCACTGGACACACACCTTCCCAAACGCTCCCACTTTTGTCTCAACAGTCTAGAATTTTTTCCCCAAAGTTGTTTTTTTTTTCCATTGGCAAATTTGTGCAATTTGTGATTCTGATAGTTGAATCATGAAAGCTGATTTTTAATGAGGGATTTGGAAAGTGTTCAATGTTTTCTGTATTTGTGGATGATGGCTCTCACTGTTGTTCTCTGTAGACTGAAGCCGTAAAAATTGTTCTGTTTCCCCTTCCACATGCAGTGTTTGGTTTTTGGATCTATACGCCTACTCAGTGTCATCAAAGAAGTTCTTTTTTCAGTGATTTGTCAATTTTGCATATATGGCAATAAGTGAAACTGAGCCAATATTGTGATAATAATTGGGGAATCAATCCATGTTTTTACATAATAAATGTAAAAAAGTTCAAACTGATTTTTCTCTGTTCCCAAAGTCATTTTTATTTGATGCTAAAATTGTCTGGAGTTTTGAAATACTTGGGTGGGATGAAGAAGCAAAAATAAATAAATAAATAACACATATTTTCAGGGGTGCAACAATTTTTTTCCTGAACTGTAAGGACGTGTGGAAGAAGAAAAAAAAAGGAGAGGAAGGAAGATAAAAAGAAATTGACAACCCAGCAAAAACAAAAAAGGGATGACATAAAATCAAACATCTCCCTCCCTTCGCTCTCCATTCACAATCGTTTCGGTGCTCACCGCCCTTCAGTCATTCAGTCAGAGTGTGTATTATGTGTGTGTGTGTGTGTGTGTGTTGTCATGAGCCCTTTATCTAGTTTCACAGGGCTCATTCCAAGGCTGTCCGGGAGCAGCCGGCGTTCGCAGCAGCACTGGTGTGCCCCTAAGCACAGCCACTTAACCCGGGCTAACTCACTCTCTCACTCACTCACTCAATACACTCAATACCCAGCCGGGCAAAAACAGGGGGAAAAACCCGCAACAGCAAGCTGTTTAGCATAAAAGCTAAAAATAGACACCACTCATCTTTAATGCCGTGTCCACAGACCATGCACTTGTCATATCTGCTGTTGCTGACGGAAAAAATGCGTGTCGTGTGTGAGTGTGTGTTTTTGATCATCAGTAGATAGTTAGGGGCAACACAACAACGGGGGCTTCAATTGGCTCTGAGGCAGAGTGCAGCGTAGCTCTAACTGCTCCCCTCTGTTTTTGTCTACAAACACTCCACTCTCCAACTCAACCACCAACACACACACACACACACACACACACACACACATACACACACACACGCACACACACACACACACACACACACACACACACACACGCACACACATTTAAATGAAAGGTCAATTTCTTACCACACCACTGGTCTGCCCAAGAAACCTGAATTGATTGATTTGACTCAATTTTACTGCAGGCCGAGAGAGAGGAGGCGAGAGCGGGAGACGGAGGAAGAGACGGGCAGGATATGTTGACAGTGCATTTGGCCAAACGTACAAGAAACACCAAGACTGAGCAGAGCTGGATCCATTCTCCCTTATTTGGTTCATGTATTCAGACACGATGATTTTGAGGAAGTCAGAAGAAAATGTAATCATTCTTGAGTAAATTGAGCTGAATCCGTGCAGTTCACAGTTGTGCGACAAACTTCAACAGACAAGCGAAATAAAATGAATCGAAACACGTTTTTCAACAACGTAAGCTGAGAAGTGGCGAGAGAGAGCAAGACTTTCAGCACTGAAAAATGCTGACTGTACTGACCGCATCCTTTCCAGCTCATGCAGTCATTAAAAAGGTAAAAAGAAACGTCTTCAAAGGCCCTACTTATCGTTCCTAAAGTGAAGTCAGAATCATATATATCTTGGCAAGTTGGATGTGGCATGAGATGCACATGTTTTCCCTTGTAACATGTAAAAGAACATCAACTCTACTATTGTCTATTATCATCACGGACTGAGACACTAACAGCACGCACCTCGTAAAGCTGGCATCGCTGAGGTGTGCGAGAAGAAGTGCAATCGGATCGCTCTATTCCCGTCACAACGTCGGAAGGGGTTTGGATTTTGTGCGAACAGATGGTGTTTACCTAGTAGCAGGTTGGTTGGATCACCTAGCCACCCCCACCAATGTCGACTATACCATTTTAGCATCACTGGGTATTTGAGGGAAGGAGAAAAAAAAATGCACCCGTGCTGGAATGTGCAACATTTTTTGAGCAAAAACCGGAAAACGCACCGTTCCTTTCATTCGAATGAGGGCCGATAACGCGCCAAGCCTCTGCTGAGGAGAGGATGGAGATAAACGAGGGGTGACGAAGTGAGAGAGAAAGGGAACGGCAGCGATGGAGAGATTGAGAGAGTGGAGTGGAGGAGAAGAGAATGGGGCCATTCGTGTTTTTTTTTTTTTTCTTTTTCTTTCTGGTTTGTAGTTATGTAGGTCACTTTTTCCCCCTTCAACAAGGGTGTGGGGGAATTTGCAAATCTGACATAATAAGGCATTTTGGCCCGCAGTGATGCTTCTGATGACGCGCCGTCTTTCCCGCTCATTTTCGTTGCACCGCTGCATAGCTGACAGAACGCAGCTGTACCTGGAGAATCCGGGGGACTTGACTTGGGGTAGGGAAGAATGAGCGATACGCCACGGCTTATGTGTGTGTGCTTTTTTGTGAGGAGAAAGAGAAAATAAAGATATTTGAATTAAAAAAAAGAATCTGTGTCCATGAAGATTTGCAAGTCCCAAAACACACCAATTCCTTGATGGCTGCAGAAATTTTGGGGAAGACAAAGTGTGTATGCTTGCTGTTTCATGCTTGCCTTCCTTCAGAGACGTTTCTTGCAGCATTGGGAGATCCGGAGTAGAACAAAAATTCCCTCTCTCATTAATAATTCACCTGTCGCTTCGCTCATAACGGCAAAAAAGAAGGGAAACTAGGGGGGGGAAGAAAGAAAGAAACTCACAGACGAAACCGCTTGACCTGTCAGTCTTGATACATCAGAAATTGTTCACATATATGCAAGTCCAAACTCACACATTCATGCACACGCACCCCACATACACACACATAGGGGCAGACAGCATTGGCAGTGCTCTCCAAGGACCAGCTTGTGTTGCTAAAATAAGGCAGTGTCTGGAAAGAGGTGGATTCCCCCCGGAGGGGGGCATGGAAGAGCACTAAAAGCTAAGTGGAGATGAAAAAAAAGTAGCCTCCAGAACTGAAGGGAGAGTGAGAGGATGGAGGTGAAGGGCATAGAAGTAATGGAAACAAAATCAAGGACAGGAGGAAGAAGGTCCAGAGAAAAAAATGAAGCAAGAAAAACACATAAATCAAAGTGAAACTTTTAAGACGCACTTAGGATTTAACTTTCTAATAAAATAACTATCATCTCAGATCCATTCATTAGTATAAATTAAATCTGGCCATATTTTTTTGGACCCGACAGGAAACAGGATAAAACAATAAAACCACCGTGTGCCTGTAAAACCACGTATAAATGCAAGCAGAACAAAACAGAAGCTCACACAGTGGCCTCCTGTTCTCAGACAGGAGTACAAAATTCATAAGGTTAGCAAACATGTTTGCCAATCTCATCGCATTCATCAGTCGAATGCACTAACAATTGCAAAGTTGCCTCCTGTGCTATTAGAGGGATATTCGAGTGTGTGGATGACGTGGGCCGAAGACCTGAGACACTCAGCCGAGAAATGGACTCAGTAAAACTTTATAAATAATTTTTATAAGGTTACCCAAGGCGGGTTTATTGGTTACATCCTCAGTGCATACAAACTAATCCCTTTCAATGACACACAGAGCCTTGTAAAGTGCATTCATATTCTCTCATCAATGTTTTGTTTTTGTTTGTTTTTTTCCATTTTATCATGCTGCAGCTACAAACTTTATTGTATTGTTTGTTCTATGTTGTAGAATAATGCAAAGTTGCGCATTAATAGTGAAGTGTAAGACAAATCATTTCAAAGTTAACGATAAAGATCGGAACAATGCACATTTATGTCCTTTAGTCTGATAACTTCAAATAAAATCAGATTTTACTGGTTCACAAATTAATCCACCTGTGTATAATTTCACAGTTGCACTGTGAAGGCAATATTACGAATTAATATCTCTTGAAGACAAAAAGAAAACAAAAACAAACCAGGCATTTTCGACAAAGACTTTTTGACTAACAATCGACACTCTGTGCATGGAGGTAATGTCTGAACATACACTCTTCATAGTGAAGCATGGTGGTGGCACTATCATAACATGGGGATGCTACTCAAATCAAAGTATGTATACGTGTTAGAATGGCCAAGTTCAAGTGGCTATTAAAGGGCTGAATACAAATGCGTAATTTTGTAGCTGATTTTTTTTTTGACCTAGCAAATGTGCATTTTTTGTTGCTCTATCACATGAAATCGTCACTGAAATACTTTGCAGCTGTAAAAAGGTTTTAGGCGCTGTTTGTGGTATCTGCACTGACATTCGGGTTTTAGTTGAACTTTGTTGTTTTGGGTCAAAAACAGAAAACGGCGCTAGTCTCAATTTGACTGCGATAAAAATGAAAACATCACCAGGCGTCACAATTAAGCAACATATTTATCATAGCAAGAAATTCTCCACATCAGATCTTTGAAATCCAGTTTGGCGGACTACTGTGCGACAAAAAATATGTCCCTTATATTTATATATACGTACATTCGTAAAATAAAATATAGAGGTATGCTAAAAAAATACATCTTTGAATGTCTGCCTCATTTCACTGTGGGAAATTCCCAAATCCATCCTTGACATGGGCCATGAATCATTCAGCAGCTCTACATATCCACACACATGCATAAAAAAAGGTTAATATTCAGTAAAAAGTAACACACAAAATCTTGTTCTTTACCACCTGGTGTGGAAGCCGTGGAAACGCAATCGAACGCGGCGTTACTTTGGCAACATGGCTGAGAGCTTTTTAGTTTTTGCCTTTCTGCTTTTATCTTCCTGCTTTTACATGTCTCTGCCTCTTCTCTCCTTCTCCCTTATTTTATTTTTTTTTTGCCCGTGAGTCTCTGCATCCCTCATCCTCTCCCTGCTCTCTCTCCGTCTCTCCATCTGTGGCTGAGCGTAGGTACATTCCTTCTCCATTAGCCGTTTTGGTTGGTTGCTGCACCAGGGAACACCGCAGGGAGGTCTGAAGGAATGAGTAAGGAAAGAGGGAGGACAGAGAAATACATGGTGTGGTGGGACAAAGCGTGTTTTCCTTGTACTTGCGTGGGTAAAGAACACGCTTCAAAAAATTACAGGGTGCAGGGGATGGTGTGACAAACAACCAAAAAAATAAATAAATAAGAGAACAAGGAACAAAATAGTAAATCTGCAAATTGCCAGCATCGCAGCAGTTTCTTAAAGTGGGATTGTTTTGTGCGTTGTTGCTTTTACGCATGTATGCATCTACATGGATCTACTACTCTAAGAAAACGTGTGTCTGCCGGCTGGCAACAGAAAACCTTAAATTAGGGAAGCTTTTTAAGGCCCACCTCAGAGTTTTCATTTAGCCATCAATCTTGTGCCACATTTCGACTTCCCATTTCATTTATTCGGCACTTAAGTTTTTATTTGCTGCGTATATTTAGTTAAAGTTGAGACTGTAGGCTGTAAAATGGGACTAGAAAGCAAAATGCTAGTACCTGTGAACCACAAACTTTGAGACATTTTCTGAGGATGTGATAGAACAGAACAATACTGCTGTTCACACAACTGTAAAGTTCCAAAAATCCTACGCCTTTCAAACAAGGTGTCTTCCTGAGTCAACCCCTTGTCGAACCACCTTTTGTCATGATTATCTCTCAAACTCCTATTTCCTCTTGAAAAGACCAACCAGAGCTGGAGATCTCTGCAGCTCCTCCAGAGGGACTTTTCATTTGTTTATGTAAACACTTCTGTAAAAGTTAGGGTTTGTCTGTCACGTAAAATCCCAGAATTTTATCTACTTATGGTTTATAATGTTTGGAAATGAACCAATGATTTTGCAAGGCAGGCGATTCTATCCTCAAACTACAGCTGCACTGCATTTCAGCGGCGTGGCCATTTTGTTCTCCCATCACACGGAGTTGTGTCGCACTGATAAAACCCAGTGAGCTTTATCTCACAACCTGTACATGTTCAGTCACATTCGGCTGGGCAGAATCGCATTTCTCGCCGGTATCCAGCAACTCCGCGGTTTCTGAAAACCGGTAGGTTATTGTGATGCCCTGTTCTTTCTCGTCCTGTATCTGTAAAGAAATGCTGTGTCGCTTGTGGTGTTATGTAACACACTGTGTGCCTGGCCAGGTGCCGACTCTTATATCAACGCACCAATGCGACATGTGATGTTAACTCAGCATAATGTTCTTCACCTTTGCAAATTGACCAGATTCAACCCGCTGTTTCCATGTCTGGCTTTCTTTCCGACCAATCGGCTCCATGCTGACTTGGCACAGCGTCGCACTAAAAAAGTTGAGGAGTTTATCTGCTACTGAGTGAAACACTGAGCCGCTAGTGGAGAAAAAACACTCTATGACAGGACTGCAATAAACTCTGGCAATGCTCTTAATCCAAGAGTTGGTATAATAGCTCTATGATATAGTAGAAACCAGATAGGTACATGCACTCTGTAAGACAAAATGTTACTGTTTTAGGTCAGTTAAAACATATTTCCCTAATACCAGAATACTGAAAGACAGAATGTTTCCAAGCTAACAACAAGCGAAAATATGTTCAAGCTAACATATTTTAGCATGCTGGAATTCAGAGAGCAACACAACTAACATTACTATAAATACAATTTAGTTTCAGCTTGTTGAGAAATCCTAGACGATGAAATCATGACTTTTAAAGCTTTTAAGGTTACTTCACAACATTTGACTAAACTAAACTGAAGGCAAATCTCAAACACAATGCCTTCTTGTATATTTTTGCGTAAAGAAAAAAACACATTAAAAACATAAAATTCATTCAGGCAAGATATTATAAGTTTGGCACAACTTCCAAATGCCTCAAGGTGCCATGTTCAGTTATTCAAACAATAATAAGCAAGATAAATGCCATGAGAATGTCCAGCCATCGTACTGATGGTGAAAGTTCAAAAGATGCAAAATGTGGAAATCAACTCTAATATCAAAGCTAAGGACTTAGATCCTGCACATACATGAACTGAATCGACAATCAGCGAGCAAGAAGGCACTACTCGAAAGAGTAACAAAAATCGATTATAGCTTCCTGAGGCAAAAATGTTTTGTGGAAAATTTAAAGCAACGTCTAAAGACATCATCCTGTAAGTCAGAGCCTTGACACAAATTGTGCATCCAAGTAGATGATGATAATCGGCATGATGTCCAGAGATTAGCAACAACATGGCTTGAGGAAAACAAAATCAACGTTTTGGTTTGAAATTTTGTAATCAGAGCTGAAAATGTGTACGATCAAGACAGCCTAAGAACCAGACTGTCGGAAAGAACAGGCCAAGAATTTCAGCAGGTAGTTTTGAATTGCTTTAGGAGGGATTCCCAAAACATTTTTACACAAGTCATACAATTTACATGGCAATCTACCACATATTACAGAAAATGGTTTTAAATTTTAGAATTTAAAGGCGGTTAAAAAATTCTCGGTCGTTATTCTGGCATTGAACAGCTCGAGATAATTGGCGCTTAACCGAAACGACTAAAAACAGGAAATGTTTAGTTTGACTTGAATTCAAACAGAACAGCGAGGGGAGAGAAAAAAGGGTTTTTATTTCTTTTACAAGCATGTGTAAATATCTGCTTTTATTTGTATTCTCGAGGGACGGATTTTGTCAGCGAGTGAAGGTTTTTTTTTTGGAGAGGGCTCGGGAAGTCATCTTCTTTTAGTAAGTGACTCTAATTGACACGGCAAGAAATATAAAAGCCCCACCGAACCTCGTTTCTGTTGCCAGCTGGGTAATATTCTCTCTGTATCCCTGGTGCACAGTTTCAATCTCACCCAGTCAATGACTGAGGGAGATATGAGCACACCAGGGCCACGAAGACGGTGGCTAGGAAAGAAAAAAAAAACCGTGGCGGTAAACAACCTGCTCACCAAACCGCGCTCATTCAGGGCATGTCTGCAGAGAGAACAGACCCAGACCCAGAGATAGGGATGAGACGAAGCGGAGAGCGTTTGAGGGGCATTCCTCCTGCTGCCTCCTCTGCCTTTCTTTTCCATCCGCAATCCCCGTCGCCCCCCTCCTTTCACCCCCAAATCAAGCCACTGTGTGTTTGAGTGGGTGAAACACTGCCACAGTCCCTATTGCCTCCCGCGAGACTCTACTTCAAACAGACTGGAGAAGCACTGCCAAGGGTGTGTGTATCTCTGTAGTCGGCGCTCGCGCCGCGTCCGCCTGCACAGACGCTCCCCTATATCCGAGTGTTCTCTCGCTTTCATCCCCTCATCTGGTGCGTTTGAGTCATTTGAATTACATGTGCTCGAATTTAAGAAGAATGCCATCAAAGGAGGAGGCTGGTAAATTGAAACGGGCCACGCGCCGCGGAATCACGCATTCACAGACAGGAGTAATTAAACAAATCCACGACGTCTACGGTGGAACGCGTGAAGGCCTCCCTGTGGTGAGAGACATATTAAAACCCAGATAAGACCGAAAACAATTATGAAAAGCTCCAGATCCAGACCTTTCACCCCCCTGGTCTCTCCCCTGGATATTATGTGTGTGTGTGTGTGTGTGTGTGTGTGTGTGTGTGTGTGTGTGTGTGTGTGTGTGTGTGTGTGTGTGTGTGTGTTTTGCACATGTTTGGGGTTGCCTCCACCACCTTGTGCGGGCTCTAAACGGTGTGTGTTTTGCACATGTTTGGGGTTGCCTCCACCACCTTGTGCGGGCTCTAAACGGAGAGAGCATGGGCTCCTCTGCTCACATTGCTCTGATGTCTCATGTTTTATTTAACGCTTGGCAATTGTTGATGAGCAAAAGCAGTGGGGACCTTGAAGCAGTTCGCCGCACTAAATAAAAACCACTTTGAACAGTGAGATGGCAATGACTCAAGCCTCATTATGTTTGAATACGTGGCGTTATGTTCAGTAACAGTGATTTGTGCAGTTAACAACGTTAAGAGCTCCGACAAATAAAAGAGCAAAGGCAGATCCACCGACACCGAAGGCGCAAGGTGGCAGGGATGATACCCTCCGATTACTGGTTTAGAAAATTTGAAATTTTGTGCTTCACCTGGGAAGCGAGGAACTATTATCCTCCTCTCTCTCTGCCACGTCTCCTTCGCAGTTCTCCCATCCCGGCTCCTACGGAGACTCGTGGATGGGAGGAAAAAGAAAAAAGAAAAAAACATACTGCGCCCTGTTAATAAATGATTAAATGTCTTCATCCTCAGACGCATCGCCAGCTGCGTGAAATGAGGAGAACACTCAGATCATCTTGAGCTGGGTTGTTTTTCTTGCTCCTTTTGGATCATAGCGGACTTATCTTCACTTTTGGAATAAATTACTGGAAGTCTGAAGTATAAACATCCGGTAAATATATGTTTGTCTATTAAATAATAATGATGGGTTTTAAAACGGAATCTCAAATGGCAATGTTTGATTTGTTTTTTAAAGTTTGGTTTGTGAGGGTACAAAACGTGTAAAAAAAACTTTCCATCCATCCATCCCTCCCTCCCTGCAAAAAGAAGCAGCAATTTCACCTTCTGGGTAATCCTGCATTACAACCCTAATCCCCATCTACATGTTCACACACAGGTACATATACGCAAACACACCCACACTTGCTACGACATGCATGGACACACAGACTACTCAATCTATCGAAGGACTGGATGTGCAGCCGGCTCATATCGAGCTATTGTAAAATAATACTACACCACGGGTCTTTTTAATGTCTAATTATATTTGCTCGTAATGAAGACAGACGGTTAGTGTTCCTCCTGCTCTATTGCTCACAGATGGGGAAGGGATGGCTTCAGCCACTGGAAAGTCTAAAACAGGCCTAACTCCAAACGAATAAATAAGAAAATAACCAGAGAAAACAAAGCAAAGATGTTCAAAGAACCTCGTCTGAGGCGCGCGCAGCTGGTACACAGAGAGCAGAAGGTGCGAGGAAGGAGCGCGGCAGACAATAAAAGCAGTGTACGCAATAAAGGCGGCGCGTTGGGTGAGAAATAAACAGACAAGAAAGCGGCGGAGTGGAGACGGAGCGAGTGAGCAGCGATCTCTGAGCGGTGGTTGTCATTAAGAAGTGGCTCCAGGGTCCAGCCACTTGGCATGGATTTGTTTAAGATCCAGAGCTCAGCCATCAACGCGCTGCACATCCCAGAGTCCCTGTCAGAGTTAACAACGGGCCACGTGGCTCAGAGGCTCATCTTATCTGAATATCGTAGCACAAAAATGTTTCATTAGAAAGATCTGGATTTTTTTTGTAATTTTTCTTACACCACTGGGGGAAAAAAAACAAAAAAAAACAACACCAATGAAACCAAACTCCACCCTTAAAAATGTGGCATCCTCGACACTTGCGCATCATCGTGCACCTCCAGCTGAAGAGCCACTGAACAGAAGCCATAGCAAATCAATAGCAATCTACGGTCAGCCTTGGCAATCCTAATGGAACCGCGCGATAGCTGGCATTTGGCCTCGCGCGCGCGCCCTGTCTGATGCAGCAAATCCTGAAAAGCATGAGCGCATGCTGGGGAAAGGTTTGACAGCCACGAGCTGAGCCTTTAAAAAAAAATAAAACAGTGTGTAAATATCACACACACTCGTACGGAGAGAGACGAATGATCTGTGTGACATTATATGGGTGATCGAGGATGATCGATGGGATCATTTCGCTGCCCCCTCAGCCCTGCTGCATGGCCCATCTCCCCTGATCTCCCCCCTTAAGCACCAGTCATTAGTAACACACATACACACGCACGCACAGACGCAGTTTCACTCGATCATCGTGCCCAGGGCAAGGTCGCGGCACTCTTTGATTCCCCAAAGCGCACCTTCGGTCTGAAATAAGAGGCCGGAGAATGCGGCTGTCGAAGTGCTTTGGAAAGACACGCTGAAAGCTGTCACCGTTAAGAAGGTGCGGCACTAACTGAGCCTTTACAAAGCCCTGAGAGTTTTCAGTCCAAAGATGAAAAAAAAAACAAAAAAAAACTCTAGAACCTAAATGAGTAAATTCCCTTCTGAGCTGTAAATAGGCCTACGCTGTGACTCCGTGCTGAAATGGGAAGCCGTGGCGTTTCTTTGGTTTTAATCGACTCCTCATGGAAGCAGGAACATTACCTCGGCTTAATTGAGGAAGAAGTGACAAAACATTTTACTTGAATGTGTCATCCAGCTCACAAAATTGATGGACTGCTAATGTATCTTTTTCGGATGAGCAGTTTTAGTGTGTTCATCAAAGTAATTTGAAAGTAATAAAACTGACTCTGGCGCGAATTAATCTCTGCAAGAGGACAAGCTCCAAGTTCTTTGTGTGATTTAAGGTGCACATGATTGATTGTAATTTTCTTAAAAATAAATGTGACAGCAGAACCATGGAGGGGAAGAGCATGTGCGTATTAGGAAATGTGCTCAGGTTTTATCCTTTTGCTATTAAGGGATCGAGCTGAAAAAACATTTATTTATGGTGTGTGGCGACAAGACGATGGATGGAATTTGGCAGAAATACCAGTTTCACGGTATCTGCCCAGAAATTTAGAGCAAAAAGGTCAAACTTTATCTAGTTTTATTCCTGTTTTATTCAAAGAAAAAACCATTCCTCCTTGCTTTGAAGATTTATTATTGCAGGTGTTACAGGAACTAAAAATCTCAATCATTCAGAATTTTGAATCTACCACTTCTTTTCACAATTTTCTCAAGAACAAAAATCACACAAGTCACACAGTTTTTAGTCTTTGAAAGCATCAAACACATTTGATCAATGTTAAGTAGGTAGACTTTAATGCATACATGTAGATTATTTTATAATTTCTTCATATTTTGTTGGGTTCAAAACCACTACCTGTGTCAGTGCAGAATATTATGTTGTTTTAATTTTCTGTGTTGTCTTTGGAAAACAACGTATTTGTAGAAAATTCAAATCAAGCATTCCTATCCTAATTACTATCGACCAGAAAACATCTAATCAGTGGATCTGATTGGCTCTGACTGCTGACCTTTCCAATCAACAAGCAGCCAATGAAAGGGAATTTGGTTAATTTCAAATTCTAACAAATTGGAAACATTCAGAACTTAAATGAAAAAAAAATTAAACATCTTTAGTTCAGTACGACGATGCGGCAATGTTCAAAATGCATCATGGCCTTTAGTGTCAGAAACAGCAAATGCAATTAGGACAGACAATATGGAAAAAATAAAACAACTTAAGCTTCAAAAACTGACCCCCAGTGCATGTAATGCAGTTATACTTCAACTAGGCCGTTTATCAACAGTCAACAGAAAACACGATCAGCACATGTGCAACAATAATAGTGTCATATGTAACATTTACTGATTGCAATATTCAGAAATGGATCAAAAACTCGAACCACCCCAGAGTTTTTTTTAGCTAAGCAACAGAGAAGTAGAATAGCTCTCTACTGGAGTTGCCCAGCAACAGGTTGGGGAGGAGGGTGCTTTCTGCTTCATAGAGCTGAAGAAAACTCGTCACTCCTTCAGTTTCTTTGGTATCTAAACAGAAGGACTTTAAACCGGAGAGAAAATATACTAAAAACATTTTGAAAGTGCAACTTGTTTGGAACTGGGTGACATCTTCATGCCTGGCTACTGTTAGACAACACAACTGCGAAAAGTTTCAGTTCCAGTAAACCTTTGCACCAAACAACTCCTTTTGCGCGCTCATAAAATAATCCCGCACTTGACCTTTTTTTTTTTGTTTGTTTTGCAGAGACAACCACCAGACAAGTATTCGACAGAGTAACTACTCTTTGAAACCGGCACATGAACCGCTGTCCTCAGCCAATCCCTTACATTCGGATTGCACCGCGACGTGACAGCGAGGGGAGAGAGACCTGTTGATAGCAGGGCTATGAGGAGAAGCTGTCTCTTCTCCCCCTCCCCCCCACCCCCCCCCTTTTTTTAAGGTTAACACAGGCGTTTGGAGAGGAGTCTGCAGGAGAAGGGAAGGGAAAAAGATGTACTGGAGAGAACAAAAAGAAGAGGTAAGAGAGTTCACGAAGCTTGAGCCGTCGCTTTGGGGAGAATGATATTAAAGATGAAGGGGAGGTGCCGGCGAAGGCCGAGCCATCCGAAGAGGAGCGGGAAACGCCACGACGAGATGAGGGATGAAAACGGGGGACGGTTAGTCGGGTTTGGAGTTTACAAAACAGCGGCGTGATGAGTCAATGAGTCACGGTGGCTGCTGCCGCTCCAGAAGCCATAATGAGGCTGTGCAGATGAACGATTGCGTCTCCACAACTAAAACTCCTTTCCAGCAGAAACGCGCGGATCAATTTGTCACTTCAGCCCGACTGTACTCGTGACACTTTCATCTGTCTCGTAGTTAGCTGTGGCGTGGATCGATCACTTAGAGCGCCGGCGTTGCGTAGCTAACAAATGGCACCACGCCGCGTGCTACAAAGCTGCGCTGATTGAGGATATGATGGTTTTGCGCTTAAAGGAAAAAACAAAAAAAAGAAAAAAAATTAAAAGGTGAACAAGCATGATGAATAACTTTCAGGAGATATTACTCTTCGGTATTAATATGCGGCGCCAAACAAGTGAAAGGATTTAAATTAGCAGCAATGTCAGCTTTCTATTCTTTCGTTCTCTCTCTCTCTTTTCTTTTCCTTTCTTTTTTAAATAAATTGGCTTCTTGAAGTGAAAGCAGACGAACCAAACAAGAGAGAGAGAGAGAAAGAGAGAGAGAGAGAGAGAGAGAGAGAGAGAGGAGAGGGGGACGCGGGGACGGCGTCAGGTGCTGATGGAGGGATTGTTAGAGATACAGTACGAGGGGAGTGGGATGTGTTGTGGTGTAGGTGACACACATGGCGCCGCCACATGCAGATGGTGCACATGGATGAGCAGCCAGGGTAGTGAAGCATGAGAGCAGCCAGCTCGCCGATCAGACACACAAACACTCAAAATGTACGCTGAGAACACCGGTTAGCTTGCCAGCCCTTTACTCACCCAAATCACCACGGTGAAAATTAATACCTCTGAGCGGAAAAAAAAAAAAAGAAAGAAAAAAAAAACAGTCACACGCCGCATAGCAGACGTGCATGCTCACTCTAGAAATCAATAAATGCATTAAATATTTAAACGGGGAAAATGCATCTACAAACCGTGGGAGGAAAAATCTTTTGCTTTTAAAGAATATTCACCGGATAAGAAGAGGAGGAAGAAGAAAAATACTAGCATTTTAATAACACATTTTTTTAATATATCTCAACAATTTCCCCTTTCCTTTTCCATTTTACTTTTCTTCAAGACTTACTTGTAGGCTGAGATTGAGCCAGCTGACTGCTTTTCCATTAGCAAGTCTCACGCGCAAACACATAAGTGCTTACCTGATGAGAAACAGGATGGATTGAACTCTACAAAACACAGTGCCTCCACCCCCAAAAAAAACCCCGCTGTCGCCACCGACAGCCACGATTTTCAAACATGCACAAACAAATTGCCCGCCGCAGCCGCCCGCTCGGCCGCTGACGGCCGCTCGCACAATAAAATGTGGCGCGCTGGGGGAGGACACAGGGGGCTGAAAGCAATCTTCCCACTGACCTTGAGTGGGGAGGACAAAACGAATGACGAAGGGAAGGAGAGTGGGGGTAGAAGCCAATGTGAAGAAAACGGAGTGAAATACATAATCTGTCTACCCCAGTGGAAGAGAAACAAATGCTTTCACCGTGACTGAGGACGCATCACCCTCACACATCGCCGCCTCTCATACACACATTTCTCTGGACTTGGGGAAGGCAGAATGGGAAAAGTAAAAAGCGAGGGGGAAAAGTAATTTCCCTAAAGAGGTGGGAAACGGTGAAAGATGATGGAGAAGAAGATTCAACATGTGCCAATCAGGCTCTTCTTGGCCGATACGGACTTCCTTTAAGGTCCAGCCTGCTGATTCCCATTTTGACGTTTTCTGATTTGTTTTTCTATAGAGAACAATAAAAAATAAAAAAACAAAACAAACGACAATGTGTTGCGGATTTCTTTGATAGAATCGGTAGCTTTGAATTTAACCAAATGTGAAGGAATCATCCCGACTTGCGCATCAAATCAGAGTTTCTGAAACTAAAAATTGAACGTGCTGTTGGCTGATCATTCCTCCACTGGAACCAGGAGTCCTTACCTTTCTATGCATCATAGACTGATACATTAGCTCAGATATTTATATATCTGAGATCCTCTAACTAATGAGTTGACACTTTCCTGAATAACCGGCTGTATTAAGTCTTATGCTGTTCTTTTATCATTGTATAGGTCTAAGTTGAAGATGGCTAGACGCACTTCAACTAAAGTGGAGCTTTCATTAAGGCTTTTTTATATTTAAGTGATTAAAAAAAGACTTTAATCTAGCCACACAACACAATATGTGTCTTCTAGAAACACTTGTGAAAATTTGAGCGATTTTATGAGGAACGTTTTAAGAGTCAGTTTTTTCTAGTGGATTTCTACCAGCTGTCCAAACAAATATTCTTTATAACGGGAAAAATATGAAGATAACAAATGAGAATAAACACCAATTTTGATACAGAAGAGAAATCCATGTTTCTCGTTGATTTATATATTATAGAAATATCAAACAGTACAGTTTAAGACTGTACAATGTTCTATTAGTGTCGCATCACACTTTTAAGTGAGGTCAATAGAAATGGAACAAAAATAAATCTGCTTTTCAGTATTTCACATGCGGACCACTGCCCTGATGGCTCACTCTCATCCCTGACTGATCAACTCGTGGACATTTAAACGTCACAGAAAGAGTTCTGGGCGGGAACAAGAACCGAGTGGAGACAGATGGAGGGCGCAAAGTCAGAGAAGTGAGGGGGAAAGAAAGATGGCTGCTAGTGACCGGTGTTTCTAGATGACTGTCATTGCTCACTTTTGAGTCAGCTTCACTGAGGCAAAGTCTTAATGACTCAAGGCCCACTACTCTGCATAATCAAGCTGTTCATACGTGGGTCTGTGTGCATGCATACGTGTGTGTGTGTGCGCACATACAAGCCACTAGTCTTCTAACAGAGAACTTTATTACCATCTGTTCCCGCACATGGCTATTTGTTTAGCCGTGACATGCATGTCTTCTTCAATCGCATTGCTATTTTTACTCTCCCCCCCGAGAGCCTTTTCCAACTCCTTTTCCTCCACTTTTTTTCCTTTTTTTGCATACTCTCCTCCACCTTTGCCACGCTCCCTGCATGGACCGAGGAGGAGGGGGACATTTTTTTTTTACCATTATCTCAGCTGTTGCCTAACTGCCTCGAAAAGCAACCGCGCTCCAGCCATTTTAATCAAGACTCGTGTGCATGTCAGACTGTGAATCTGTGCGCCTCAGTACCTGCAGAGGCCATTAGGTGGAGCTGGTGTCTGAGTGAGTGAAAGGGAGAGATACAGGATGGACAGCTGAGTGGCTTTCCCTTCCTCTGCCTGTTGGCACATTTTTTTTTCCCATCTGGCTTAAGGTGTCAAACATTTGTGCTGTAACTGAACTGCTCGTCTCATCCATCAGTGGGGAAGAGAGCAACACTTAATGCTCCAAGTTTTAGCTTTAATAGAAAAAGAAGCTATATATTATTGAAAGAGTTGAGGGGAAATTTGTTTTCTTATGCAATGTGAGCAATGACTAACCCAGGATGTACAGCTTACTAATATACAACAGTTTTGTTAATGTAGTGGTGGACGTATTTGTAGCAAAAATCTCAAACGACATCTCTAGTGATTGAGTAAGCTGAAAAATTCTGATATCTTTGTGTAAAATTTATTCATAAGGATCGGGAATTTCAGGAGTTTACTGTCCTGAATATTATACTTTTGAATAAGAGACAGAATTAACACCAATGATTATGTTTTGCTTTGTTTTTCACAATTGGTGACTGTTTGATGTTTCTATGATGTGAAGTACTTTGAACTGCCTTGTTGCTGAAATGTGCTGCACATATAAACTTGGCTTGACATGACCTTTTTTATGTGTCATATCTAATTTTTGGTGGGATTTTTCAATCCACTGCATACTATTTTGTTAACCTTTCACCTGTCAGGATATACAGCTCACTTCTTTTTTTCCCTGCTTGCACTATTTCTAATTTGAAACTTTTTAACTTTTCCCCCTTGCAAAGAATTTTCTATAAACTTTGTGTTGTTTGAGAATTACCTACGTTCACATACTTCCTGCCAGACACACCAGTCAAACTTTTAATGGGTCACAGGAGATTAGGCCTGTGTCATTTTTATAAAATCACAGTTTAATTTTCAGGAGTTTTTTTTTTTTTTTGCCCTTACAGTTTCCGTAAAAACGATTCCTTGAGTTTTTGCTCCACTCTTAAGTGATTTATACATTAAAAATAGACATTTTTGTCTGCTGTATTCATTGATGTAAATACATTGTTTAAACTCCAGTCTTTACATTGGTAGAGTTTCCTATTGTGCTGCAGGTTCTTATAATAAACTCCTGAATGCTGTCAGTTGTGATCTGTGTTGCTAATTACTTTCCTTGGATCCGACCTGGCATGAAAAGCAAATGGAAAAATGATGAAAACTTGCTTCATTTAAACTTACTCTGACTCTTTAGATCTTTTGTGAATGTGCCTCGAATGGTATAAACTCCCCGACAATGCCATTCATAAACCGACAGACCGCGCTCGGATTTGTGAACAAACACCCAGACACGCTTGCACCTGTGCTTCCACAGATCCTGTTGGCAGTTTTTTTGAGGAAAATTGGGACGGTAGCCTGGAGGAAGGGCAGGTGTCCACAGATGGAGCCCTCCTTTGCCTCTCTCTTTCTCTGTCACAGATGGACCCGATCACACCTATTTCTCTCTTGTGTACCCCATGGCGGCACAACGAGGGACTGCGCGTGTGTGTGTTGCAAAAAAGGTGAACCTTGTGAATGCGCCGGCCGTTGGTCTCCAGCACTGAGGTTTCTGCATTTAACATGAGTTATAAAAGAAATATTGACCTTCTGTTGTCTGATTAAGTGAAAGTACAACTTGAAGTGAATTCTCATTTTTAGACATTATTGCCTCATAAAAGACCTTAAAAACCCTCCATAATATTTTCCCTTCCTGTATATTTGATGATAGCTGAGCACGTGCGAGGCGGCCTGCGGAGAGAGCCTGCCTGTCTTGGATGGCGGGGGGTCCAGCTAGCTGGTGGGACCACCCAATCTGTAAGGCAGAAAGCAAACTGCAGATCTGTCATCTGTCATCATAAGCCCACCAGTCAGTACCCTCCTAATTAGTAGCCATGGAAACCATAGCTAATTCCCTGGTCTACCATGCCAATCACGTCCTTGTCTATGGCGGCAATCAGAAAAGGCGCATTTATCCACCGCTGGGCCCGGATCCCTGTAACAGACGTGTGTGTGTGTGTGTGTGTGTGTGTGTGTGTGTGTGTGTGTGTGTGTGTGTGTGTGTGTGTGTGTGTGTGTGTGTTGGTCGGTTGCCTTTGTATGCATGCGAGCTTGTCAATTTGCCGCTTTTTTTCTTTCCTGAAACAATGTCTCTTTCTGCTTTTAAGGAGAGAAAAACACACACCCTTTACTTGTGTGGCTTTGTAAATTCATGATGTTTGTTAAGACTGCAGGCAGATGTGTCAAAAGCTGAGAGAGGGGTGTGTGCCACATTGTGATTGTCTGTGGGAACTGTTTGATTAGCTTGTCGAGTGCTAGCAATCCCCCTTCACACCCACAAAGCAATCAAACAACACACACATACACACACACGCAGAGAGAGAGATATGTTGTAGACACTCATAACCTTATTTCCTCGGAGGTCAGGCTGCTCTGTAAAACAACACAATCACGCTAAATATGAGCCCTGCTGTTCCCAGATAAAGCGGCGCCCTCGCACACGGAGTCACCAACGCATCGGATCCCATTGAATTTTAAATGAAATCGACTTCTAATCTGGAAACTTAATCAAATAATCAGCCCCGAATCAGAAAGTCAAATACGCAGAAATTACCTTGTAAATATTGAAGCGCACGCACGTGATTAAATGACGTATCGACGCGGAGCCGAGGAGACGTGCGGGTCCCATCCATTTCCCCCCATCAAGCCCGACCGTCAAGTCATCACAACCCGTCAATCGGAACGTGGCCACTGGAGACGCAACTGCAACACACTCGTGCCTCTGTGGCCGATTTGAAATCAATGAGCAGGGCAAAAGGAAAAAAAAAAGACTTGGTGTGAACAGCTTGCGCTGGCATTCACAGATTCCAATCATAACTTCAAGGGCACATCAAAGCTGCGTTCTATTCAGATGTATGCCGTTTGATCCCCAACCTACACACACACGCACACACACTCTCTCTCCTTCAAATACACACACTTCCACGAGCCACCATATGCGAATGTAACCTACATTACAGCAAGGCACTCAAATGAAAAATTTATAAGTTGAAGGGGGAAAAGAAAGTGTTAGCCCACCGCAGAAGAAGGGATTGGCTTTAGTGAAGTTGTTGGTCTTTAGTCGGCTGCATGGACAGGATGCAGGAGGCATCGGGATCTGATCGCTGGGGGCGATAAGGAATAGCCTGAAGGGACTCACCTGTCTCATGCGAGAGGGTTTTGGTTCTCCCCGCGTTGCTCGCGTGATGCATCGCTCCGTACTTGTCGCTCATTGTCATGAACCCTCTTCCCTTATCTCCTCTCCTCCACAAAACTCCACTCCTTTCTTCCCCCGTGAGAGTCCTCTTTTCGTGATTCTCAATCTTTTTTGCCTTGTTTTCTCCCGTGCGACAGAGTGCTCTTTGTCTCTCCCTTGCTCTTGGTCGTCTTCGCCCTTCTTCTCCTTCTCCGCTCCTGTCTGTTTTTCACTCGGTCGCAATCCGCCAGCCGAGTGCCAAGAGGAGAGACCCCGCTCTCCTGCCGCACACGTGTAAGCTGTTGCACTGCAGAGATGCACGCCTCGCACCACAACACGCAAAAGGGTAGAGAGAAAATGAAAGCAAAAAGAAAAAAAGGGGTGGTGGAGATGAGCGTAGTGCCCACTGATCCTTTTCCAGGAGAATGCAGGTTTTCCCGTCACCTTTCTCTCTCCAGCCCCAACTCCTTTTTGTCGCTTGATCTGTCACAAATCGGGGTCAGCTCAGGCACAAGGGAACCGGTAGAGGAGAAAACACCGAGAGCGCCTTTCAGCCGGTGGCAGGCAGAGCACAAGACGAGGAGAGATGCGGCTCCATCCTCCATCTGCCCACAGCTGAGACTGAGAGCAGACTCAACACACACATACACACCCGCTCTCACTCTCTCTTCCCTCTCTCTCTCTCTCTCTCTTTCTTTTTCCTTCTCCCTCCCAGCAGCGTCACACCGCCGAGATGGAGAGGAAGGGATGACGGCGGGAGCCAGCGAACGAGGCAGGAAAGAGAGGAGAAATGGGGGTAGGGGAGGTGAGACAGCGAGAGAAGGCAAAGGAAGAAAGAGGAGGAGGTGGCAACGAGGGCGGGAACGCACGACAGAGCTCGCAAGCGCCAGGGAGTGAAACAGTGACAGGACCGTGGAAATGTGACAAAGCAAAGAGGCAGAAGAAAAAAAAAACAACAACAAAAAAAAGAATAATAAGAAGAGCAGAGAAGCAGGTAGAAAGGGAACGATGATGGAGTTGAGATGGAAGGAAAGGCAACGTGGAGGGAGGAAAGAGGCAAGGTTAAGGTTGAAGGGAGGAAAGGCGAGGCGGCGAAGCAAAGATGCAAAAACAGGAGGCAGGGAGAGAGTCAGGAGGGGCAGAGGACACTGCGGCGATGAAGCCAGTAATATGTCAGCTCTCACATGGACATACTCTCACATCCGCGCAGTGCATTGCCACACAACCTGAAAGAACACGGCAAACATTCTCTATCTCTGTGAACATCACCTATGCAAAATGAGGAAATAAAATACAATTTCTCTCTCTCTCTGTCTCTATCTCTCTATTTTTTGATAATCTTTGCATGTTGCAAACAAAGCTTGCGAGATAAAAGTCTTCACTAGATGCACCATGCCGTCTGCAGGAGGGGTTACCAGGTGAGTGAAAGTCCTCCCAACGCCCAGCAGAGGGCACACGTCTTGTCACATACAAATAACCAAAAAGGCTGAGGTCATCCAGCTCGTCATGCTATATTAATGTTTTCATGTGCCGTATAAATGAAGACATTCATCAAAATACTGTGTTCAATTTACTTAGGTGCTCAGATAATGGGTGATCATTCATCATGTGTATATTCAGAGGTACGTGGAACTGAAAAGTTTCAGTAGGAGACATTTTTATTGTTATTCCACATTAAGAAGTGGATGATGCTGGTTAAAAGAAAAATAAAGATAAGAATAGGAAAACACTCAATCTTTTACTTTCTTTCTGTTGGTCTTCTTCTTTCAGCAAAAACACACACAAGCACCTGAACACATTAATGCGATTAAAGCAAAAATATTAGCATCTCCTATCACATTTAAACAAATAAAATCCTTCACACACACACACACACACACACACACACACACACACACACACACACACACACACACACACACACACACACACACACAATGGTGACCAGTAGCGTCTGGAGTTCACTTCAGAATAATGATGTTAACATTCAGGTCTTTGCATGGCTTGAATTACATCTCACACCTCTTAAAGCCCAACACATCAACTCAGACCTTTAGGTCAGCTAACCAAACACTACTAATTGCTCCTCAGACTCATATTAAAACCTATGGAGCTTGGTGCTGAACAGCAGCATGTAAGCTGCAGTGATGGTGCTGATTCCTTAGAGAGCAGCTCAAGACACACAGTTTGGATTTCACCTCTATAAATAAAGGTGGAACAAAAAGAGAAGATATACAAGTAAATAATTTTCCTAAACATGCAGTCTGATGTAACGCCTTTAACAGGCTTTGTTGTTTGGTGCAACGCATTCCATCTTTCAAAATGCATGTAGTACTTGTAATCATCAAGTCCGAGTGCATGAGGTTGTCTCTAATGGACCGGCAAACTGTCCAAGGCTTAACCCGCCTCTCAAAACTATGTTGAAAATTCATGCAAAAGTTCTGAAACCCAAGGACTTTGCAGTTATACATGTACCAATTTTCTAACGTTTGTAGACAGTGTCTACTCTACTTTGTGTGTGTGTTTCGATCTCATCCTAACATGGAAGAGAAACCACAGAGATCGTGGGTTATTTAGAAAAGAAAGAAAAAGAAGGAGCTCAATGTAATGTAGTTTTATATTTTCTGGTGAAAAGTTTCAAAACAGAGCTAGATGTGGAAAGGCAGCATGTAATTTGATAAACAGTCAGTGTCTTGCGGATCAGTTAACCGGCTAAGTTTAGTTGTCCCCAAAAATTAGGCGTTAATTGAGAGGAGATCATGCTTTTTTCTCTTATGGCTCTTAAGCTTTGGAATTGGTTTGAATATTTGACAGGCGTCTGTTTGTCAGTCTCTTTTAAAAACCTCTTTCATCCATTGAATTTGGCCCAGTGTGAGTTGATAAGATATTTTTATTCTCTGTTTGATTTTAGGTGTATTTTTTAAATGTGACCTTTTTTTATGTCTTGACTTTTATTCCTTTACTGGTCTTGTTTTTCTACAGCACTGCATAAATCTAGATTACTTGGTCGCGGAGCTGTAAGGTTACAGCTAGTCTGACTGTTAGCAAGATCAAAGCCAACTCCTTCTGTCATAAAAAAAACCTTTATCTCAAAGAAATACAACTACAGTTGAACCAAACACTGTTTTTCTTATTGCTTAAACAATTAAATTTGCCTTAGAGAGTTACTTCTACGGAAGAAGATGATTATTTATATGGAAAATGGGGAAAGTTAGCCACCAAAATCTTCCAATGCAACATGAGAACAGATATTTCTGGAGAGAACAGCTTGATTTAAAAAAAGAAAGAAAGCTTTTTTAACAAACACTGGGAAAAAAATCACATTATTACTACTTTCACGGCTTGGTAGACAGTGACATTCACTAGAAATGCTTTACGCTTTTGTTTCTGTCAAACTGAAAAGACAGGAGGACATTAGACCTAAAGGACAATGCCTGAGCCACTTTTCTAAAGGGCCACTGACAGACTCATTTTCAGTTTCTTCGCGTGACACTCGGACAATCTATCATCCCTCAACGTGTCACACAATTACTCCCACGCAACACGCCAGAGCCACCCCCTGGTGCGCTCGTTTGCCCGGGCTCCGCTCGCACCCACGTCCGGGCGTTGTGCATACTGCGGTCGGGAGCGGAGCGCAACAGGGGCCGGCTTTCTCCACGCGGTGAAACGCATCTTGCGCCCAAAGCTGCACAAATTGGATATTTTTACAGCAGGAAAGGGGCAGAAAAAAAGGGAGAGTGGTCTGGGACTGTGATTTTGGTAGAACAATAGTTGCTGGCGCGGCCCTGGTAGAACCGGGCCCAGTGTCGACGGTGGATTTCTAGATGAGGTTTGCGTCGATTCGTCATGATAAAAGACCCATCCGAGACAGGAACAAATTGCTTTCTTGACAACACCCTGTAATACTCCATCATGCGCACGCTCACGCACACATATACGCGTGTACGAACACGTACAGTACATGGTAATGCAAAGGCACTGGTTATTTATCAATGCCATTCAGCAACATTATACCTGGCACATCTATATAAGCATATATATTGGGTGTATACAAGGGCAACATTGAACCTCACACTCTGTGTGATTCACCAGAGTCCATCCAAGCTGCAGTAATTGAGCGTGGAGGACATGGCGCTGAGCGGAAAACATGTCAAGGGAAGCTGAAGAATGTGTTAAAGGAACAATGAAAGGGAGCTTATGGAAAGGTCACAGGTAAGATGAGCAAGCATCACGTAATGGCTCGACATCAAGTCAAATCTCTGTGTAGGCAATTTATGCAGATTTACATTCCTCTTCTTATTCTTGTATGCTCCAGGGAAAAATACGGGTTTGAAAACTCAAAGTAGATGTCAGTGTATGCAATCCAAGCAGGTTATTTCCAAGATCCCGCCAATTCTTTTGCCGTCTCGTCTTCAGCTCGCAACTTCCTTCCACCGCTCTTGTGCTGCCTCTCTCACTCTTATCCTATATCGCACCCACCCCAACCCCTCCGCCGCCCATCCATCTACTTTCTGTTGTTCTGCTTTTCTCTTTTCTACCTGCCTCCTGAAGAGAAACACAGAGGGATTGCAGGTGAGAGAAGGAGGTGCACAATAAGGTGCCCCATGGCTTGAACATGGTCATTTGTCATGAGGCTGAAAGCTTAAGAAAAGACTAGTTAACCTTTACAGCTGATCCCCATGAGGCGTGGGGGGAGGAGGGGCCCCGGCCAGCAAAACACCTCCAGGAGAAGGCGGATTGCGCCCGTGCGCTCACACATTTGGACGGGGCTCTTTTCTAGCATATTCCCCAGGAAATCGATAGTGGTGAAACCTTCCTACAGGGAAGTGAGAGGAGGTTACCATTTTTACACCAATCCTTCCCATCCAGTCTCTTCCTGTTTTCTTCAGGGTAAAGTCTTTGTGGACCTTCTGAAAAAATAAAAAAACACCCCTTATTCCTCGTCATCCCCACACCCTGCCAGAGTAATTAATCACCTTGTGCTAATGAGCTATTAACTAATGACAGATTGACATGCCTCTCCCTGTGTGTGCATGTTGGAGTGTGCGCGACTGTGGAAGCATGAGAGTGTTGCCAGCGCCACCCTCTGCACACTAATGTGATTAATAAGGTTAAGCTCTTATTAGGCAGGGAGCACAAAGAGTGTGTGCACATGTACAATACATGTAAAAAACATAGCTTGCATGAATGAAAAAGAAAGAGGAAGAAAGATGTTTCCTAAATCCATAGAGAGCAAAGAATTATAAATTAAACTATGACACGGGTCAGTGGTTTCAATATATATATATATATATATATATATATATATATATATATATGAGTGTGTGTGTGTGTGTGTGTGTGTGTGTGTGTGTGTATATATATGTATATATGCGTGGAGGAGAAAGTGCTGAAACCATCCTTTAAAATCAAAGCAAAGGGAAAAATGCTCCTTGAAAACACTTTAGATATCTTAAGGGCATTTTCTTTTTTCTATGGTTTCACAGCATGAGATGTTTACCATGTTTTTCCAAGTAGTCATGCTTTCAAAACCTCTAAAATTCAGTGTCATTCCAGTCCTGTGGTTTAAATTTCCTTTAATGAGATGCCAGCAAATTTGCAGGGGGTTTTCTCTGGTTGTAAGGAGCACAAAGTTGCAGCGAGTCGCTCTCTCTCCCATATGCTGTTGTCAGATGATCTGAACTTTTCTTCTTGTTGGGGGGGAGAAAAAATTGGATACAGTGTATGGTTTACTGGTCTGGAAACTGGAGAAACACCACGTATCACTCTTTTTCTAATATCTTTATTTAAGAGGTTATGGAAGTTATATCAGTTCTCCACAGAGTCACTAATGCAGTTAATATCTTATATCAAATGTTTTTTACAAATTTATTTATTTATTTTTTTCAATTTTCCATTAACTGGATTAGCCAAAAAGACCTTGGATATTTTTCAGACAGAATACATTATAATTATAACTGCTGTATATGTAACACATAATTATCTCTTCTTTTTTTTTTTTTTTACATCTTTCACCTTTTACCTTGCTCTAGCTTCCCCTGACACGTTCATCAGGTACTGCTAACACGCTGCTGTGCTTTCTCACTATGCCCATATGAGATAAGAAACAATAATTGTAGTCATTTGATATCTTTATTTAAAATTAGCAAAATTCTACCTTGATTTCTTACAGATTTTTTTCATATCAATTTAAAAAGTCAAGTGAAAAACCAATTTGTCTTTGTTTCATAATATTATCAAGGAGCTATATTTGCAGTGGTTGCCCTCCTGCTTCTGCTCATCATATCAGTGAGTGATGTCTTAGCAGATATCAGGAAACCTTCTAGAAGAAATACGAAAAGAATATTTCAGTATTAATAAAACTGATTATCAGAAACTGGACAAAAATCTGTGCATCTTCCTTTAAAACACAAGTCATTTTACTCATTGTATCAGAATCTCGCAACAGCCGAGTTCACACCTCAACACACGACACACCAGAAACGATAAAAGAAAACAGATAAAAGAAACTTTTAACACCACAATGAGAGGCAACAGTTTGAAAGCAACAGAGAAAAAAAACAGCACATGATGTTTTAGTTAATCAGATGTCTTGGCCTTTAAAGGCTCCTCTCTTCAGTTCCATGAGTAATGTAGTTACAGCCACATGATCAGATACTCAAGAGAATAGTTGCACTACATAATAGGGACTCTAACCTATCTGGATAAGTGCATTTTCGTTGGGATGTAGATGCATGTGCCGGTGCATGTAGCAGCGCTGCACGAGCTGCAGTGTGTGTCTGACCTAACAGTCTGTCCCTCTGGAGGAGTTTTGGCACATGCCGGGGGCTCATTTGCATTCTAGCAGCTCTCACCGTTTTTTTTTTTCTGTGGCTTTAGAAGTGAACAGCTGCTTAATGGTCATTGCTCTTCAGAGACAGGACATTGGGAAGCACAGAGGAGGTTATCCAGGGTTTTTTTGCACCACCAAACACACACACGCACATACACACATATTACAGAAGCAAAACACCAGGTAAAGCCTAGTTCAGCTCTGGTTCTGAGAGTGAAATGTGACCATTTAGCAGATGTTTTCCTTTGCAAAAAGGGACTTTGGTTGCTTTCCACGCTATTGAATTTAACTACAATGGAAAACAAAAGCTGGACGCTCATGCGTTATATGACAGCTGATGTGACAATGGCATGAGAGGAATCACTGGTTTCCGAACTGCAAAAACAATGCTATCGCGATCCTAAAAACGGGGGAATGGTTATGTTAAAAACCCTGTTAGAAGTGCATATCGTACTGGCATGCAGCAGCTGAATGTTCCAAGCAACTGATAGTGGGAATAATACCAATTCTGTACACCACTGAAAATCACTGAAATCTGCTGTGCTGAGGGGCCGCATGGGCGAACGGAGCAGTGGAGGGTGTTTGTAGAAACCTGATTTAAAAAGCAAAAGAGAGGATTGTCACTAGATTTTGGGGGCGGGTGGCGGGGTGGGGGGTAGCTTTTCCTCTTTTTGTCTCTGCCACACCCTCAAATTTAAACCCCGCAAACCACAGACACACTGACTCACATCCGACCACAACTACATGAAATGGCTTTCATCTCCGAGCTCATTTGACTGTTTCACTCGCAGACACACATGGACGGGCTGTGTTTCACGAGATGCCAAAAGAAGGGATTTGCTGGAATAAAAGGGGAAGTGAGAAAAGGTTATCACCCAGTGCAAGAAGTGTAGCGAGCCACCCCGCCGCCACGGGCTCCTTCTCCACGGGAAAGTTTGCCTAGAGCAGAGGTTAGCGAGGAGATTAGACACAAATGCCCCCCCGGTTTTAAAACGGGGCTGCTTTTCTGTAAATGGAACCAAAATGTTTCCTTACAACATTGTTTTTTTGTTGTTGTTTTTTTTGTGATAACCGAAATGTAAAAAAAATTAGCCAACAGTTCCACCATTGCCACAGCCTGCAATTTTATTAAAGTTGTATAAAATATCCACGAAAAGTATTAATGTCCCTCCAGCTTTTTTCGCTACTAATAAATACTAATAAACAGATTTTTTCATATGAAGAGACCAAACATAATTTTGTTTGTTCTTTCAATGCTTTGCAGGCCAAATTTTTTCCCCATTATTTGTGGAAAAACAGCTCAAGCACAGGCAGATCAGGTGGAGAATGTCTGAATCAGCTTTTAAGTCTTGCCACAAACTCTTTATTGGACTTAAGTCTGGACTTTGACTAGGTCATTCCAACACCTGAACATAATTTGAAGGTAAAATTACACCCTATTCTCCCATCTAAAATGATTTTTTTCTAGGGTTGGCCTGAATTTAGCCACTCATGTTCCCTCTTCCATATTTATTTCAATGTGTGTTTGAGGTAAAAAATTAAGTAGTTCACTGTGTTTATTTTTTGATACATATTGTGTTTTACATGTAAGGCTCTAAAGTTATTTCTGGTATTTTCTGAATATTGCTGTCTTTGTCATATTTTCCCTGTATCGCTTATGAGGCTTGTATCAAATGTCCAACAATAGGTTGAATTCATATGCATGCCTAAACTAAAACTGGTTTCACGTTTAGTTAGCCAGATTACAGTCACTGAGAGGAAATATATTATCAATCATATAAAATCCTAATAAAATACAGTTTTATAATGTGTTTTAATACGGATGAATTGCTTGTAGCTGCTTCTCTGCTTTTGTGATGATCTCCACAGGTTTCCTCAACTTCTGCCACGGCTAACGTTGCGATTTGTCGTTCTCTACATTTTTCCTCCCTTTCTGTTGTAGCTTGTGAAAGAGAACGGTGACGGGTTAATCTGTGCTTAACCCAGGTGCGCACAGTTCGACATCAAACGCCGTCTCTTTGATGAGAGCCTTCCCAGCTTCCTTCGCTACTGTGACCAGACATGAGCCAAGAGTATCCGTCCTGCACTGTTAACTGCTAAAAAAAAAAGGGAGGTCGTCGTCATGTTGACATGCCAATGAAAAAACTTAACATCTGGAAAGCATAGTTTTGTCTTGTTTTTTTTTTTTTGTTTTTTTTTAAACATGGGTAAGAATTTTTTTGTCATCTGTTGTTGTATTTGAGCAAATTTTCAATAAAACTACAGAAATCTCTTGGAAACTTGTCTATATCTAATCCAAACAATAAGAACAATAGTCATTTTTATTGTCCTTTCTTTAACCTTTTTATTGAATTAAACATGTCAGACAAATATTACTATCAGGGTTTATTAACCACGCCTTTTTTTCACCCGCCTCCACTGTGACTGGCAGGCTGGTGGAGGTGCCAAAACCAGAGAGTCAGCTGCTGACAGGCTCCCAACACAAAGCGCCTTAATACAATCTGACAGTCACACTGTCATGTGTGACACAACTTTTTCATTTTGCAGCTGTAAATATTATCGCAAAACACTGGCTTTAATTTGCTGCTCGCAAAAGCCGCTGATAAAAGACATGCTTCTGGCTTCGATGTTGGTAGATTATTTTCGTCATGGACTCTGGATGGCACTTCATTCTGATGCAAAACACAATAGTGTTCCTGAAATATACTGAGGGAGTGGATACAAATATTATTATTATTATTATGATTGTTACAGATTGAAAGAAAATGATGAAAAATGAAAATATTTGTTTATTTTTTTAACATCCACATATGTACTGTCCACATACACAAAGTATTAGTGAATGTGTAACCATATCTGTGGATGAGTCCCTCTACCTATTCATTATCTGTCTTCACAAATAAATACTCACATTTTTTTTTTGAAAACATGAACCTGACATGTGTTCACCAGTCTGTCCACCATTTTAAATGTTAAGAAACATGACGGGCAGGTTGGGGATTAAGTTGCGAAACTTTTTAAAGTATATTTATGTTATAAAAAAACATTATAAATTTGTTGCAACTCATAGAGCACTATCAAATAGATCATCCAAAAACTTAAAAATGGAATCATTATTTAGTGAAGCAGCTGATAACTCAGGATAACGTGCAAAGATCAAGAGTTTGGGTATGAGAATGAGGCTTTACTGGAAGATTGATATGGTTGAAAGAGAACTGCTAGAAGGACTTTCTCGCAATACATGCATCGGGCACAGCAAACATCTTGAAAGGGCCAAAACGATTTGTGGTGGAAAGTTAAGACTGCACATCAGCCTGACTGCGACGGTCTTATGGTACGACATGGTGGTGGCAACGTCATGCTGTTGGAAGATGTAAAAGATACAAGACAGTAGCACAGGTCTATTTTCCAGTGGGACAAATTCCCCAAATATTTCATGTGTTAAAATGAGTGAAAATCCATCCATCCATCCATTTTCTGCTGCTTATCCGGAGTCAGGTCGCAGGGGCAGCAGCTTCAGAAGGGAGGCCCAGACTTCCCTTTCCCCAGCCACTTCTTCTAGCTCCTCGGGAGAAATCCCAAGGCGTTCCCAGGCCAGCCGGGAGACATAGTCCCTCCAGCATGCCCTGGGTCTCCCCCCGGTGGGACCTGCCCGGAACACCTCACCAGGGAGGCGTCCAGGAGGCACCCTTACCAGATGCCCGAGCCACCTCAACTGGCTCCTCTTGACGTGGAGGAGAAGCGGCTCTACTCTGAGTCCCTCCTGGATGACCGAGCTTCTCACCCTATCTCTAAGGGAGAGCCCAGCCACCCTGCGGAGGAAACCCATTTCGGCCGCTTGTATCCGTGATCTCGTTCTTTCGGTCATGACCCAAAGCTCATGACCATAGATGAGGGTGGGAACGAAGATCGACCAGTAAATCGAGAGCTTCGCTTTTTGACTCAGCTCTCTCTTCACCACGACGGAACGGTACAGTGAAAAGTGAGTGAAAATAGATAGAGTGAAAATCCAATTTAAAAAAATATAAAAAATCTGAGGCAAGATTAAAAAAAAAATTTGGGTTCACAGAAACCCCTCTGCCAATTTCACTAAGGTTGAAATTGTTTTGCAAAGATCAATGGGTAAGAAATCTTGTGACATGCAAAGCTGGAAAGTTTTACTTAAATTATTTGCAACAATAATAGCAGCTTAAGGTGGTGCCAAAAACCTTCAGTGTTTTAGAAAATGAAAAGTTTTACCGATAATCAATAAGGTTGCTGTATATAAAGGGAACATTTCATTTTGTAAAACATTTTGAAAACCAAGTTTCAGTTTCCTTCCATCATGCACTAACTTCACGTTGGTCTATCAAAGGAAGTCCTGATAAAATAGATTAAAGTTTCATGTGACATGACACAACATGACTGTGCACTTGGGGTATCAATACATTGATGAGATAACGTACACTCTAAAGCAAGCGGGTGTAAGCTGCACAAATGTGGATGATGAAGACGATCGGGGGACTTTTGAAAGATTGAGAGAAGGCAAACAGGAAGACAAAGCAGGTCGACATTAAGACACGCATCCTCTTGGCGTGGCAAACACAGCATGTGTGGAGAGGTGAATAAAAACCTGAGTAAACAAAACAGCGAGAACAAACCACACAAAAGGAGATGGTGAGAGCTTTATCATGCCCAAATTACAGCGTCTTCATGTGATTGTAATTTTCTGCTTCCTGTCCAAAGATGATGATTAAGATGATGGTCCTTCTGTGAGGACTTTTGTGAAACTCCCACAAAGCACACCGGAGCGAAAGAAAAAGATTGATAAGCACAAGAGCGCACTGCAAACACAAAGCCCTCATGCAGACCTTGTGTCTTAAAACACTTGCAACTAAATTTTCAAAATGGGAACTCAATTAAAGTTTTTTCCAATCTGTGTGCATGGCCAAAAACGACGTCAAATTACACTGGGCGGCAGTCCAAAAAAGGCATCGCAAAGATGGCATCATTCAAAAACCCTGAACGTTTAGTTTTGAATGGATAAGCCAAAACATTTGATGCTAATATTTTTCTGGAGCTTGATTTCCACACAATGCCGTGGGTTTAGGAAAGGGGTGCTCAAACCTTTTGAGACCAAGATCTACTTTTTCTCTCAACAGCTGCCTGAGATCTACCTCATGACACAAAGACACAAAAATTGCTAATTAAACTCTATTGACTTATTTTAAATGCGAATATACATCAGAAATAATAAAGTGACAGAAAACCTAATCCAGTTTCTTCCTCAGTGAGATTCTGACACTAGGAGCAGCTTACTGGTTTCTCAGTCAGAAGCTGGTTGCAAACCAGCAGGTGTCAGTCAGTCATGGTGGATCTGAACTTTGGTTTGATGACCTCAGTATGCGAAACTACAGACTGACAGGAGGAACCAAAGAGCCCAGTAAAGATAACGGGATATAATTATTTTAATTTCACCTAATTATCGTGGTAGAATTTGTTAAAACTTAATTAGATATATTTGTCTTATTTGATATTGTGACGTTGATCACAAAAAACGAGGTAATTAGTCCAAGTTTGTTGTTTATTGAAAGTTTTCACTTTTCTTGTTTAAGCACACCCGTGGCAACCGCCTGCGCCCTGCAAGCCGAGCAAAGATTACATTAAAAACGCAACATTCAGACGTTACCATATCAGGTTTCCAGGATATTTATTTCTCGATTATTATTAATAAGCCTCTCATGAACACAGCGGTGGTTG
>CAEGAF010053501.1:0-10201 GCA_903067075.1 Micropoecilia bifurca
TTTAACACTTTCAAAAGTGTTACTTTAACACCAGCTGACTTGGACACATATAGACACTTTGGGTGTTAATTCAACACTGGCATTTTTACTGTGTAAATTACTTCACAGAATCTGTGACTTTGATTGGGAAGCAAATTTAAATCCTTCAGGGATTGTTACCTATTTATTCAAGACATGTATTTATTTCCATGTTGAGTCTGTATTTAAATAATAACCGTTTTGTTTCCTTTCCAGAACACGACGCCATGTTTGGAGTCCGGCGTTTTTCCCGGTGTTAATCTGGAGATGACAGCTTCCTGCTGGAATATGTTCTGGATGAGACATGAATCAAGAGGCTGGAGTCGATTCTAACGGATCATCTGGAGGTCTGATGATGGACAGGATGTCGGCCGCAGCCTCCTGCCCGCCGGGCCGCCCCGCTTGTCCCTGCTGACCATGCGGGCCGCCGTCGCGCTGCTGCTCTGGACCCTGATCCTGCTGCGCGACGCGCCCGCGGCGGCGTGTCCCTCCAGCTGCCACTGCGCGGACAGCAACGGCCTGACTGTGGTCCAATGCGCGTCCCGCCGCCTGGACCGGATCCCGGCGGACCTGCCAGGAGACACGGCCGTCCTGCTGCTGGCGGCCAACCGCATCACCCGCATCCCCACCCAGGCGTTCCGGCAGCTGCGCCACCTGCAGGAGCTGGATCTGTCCGACAACGACATCGAGACGGTGGAGGCGGGCGCCTTCCTGGGCGTCTCCGACAGCCTGCAGGCGCTGGATCTGTCCGGAAACCGCATCCGGAGCGTCCCGAAGGAGGCGTTCGCCCGGCTGCGCGCCCGGATCCGCCTGTCGGGCAACCCGTGGCACTGCGAGTGCGGCCTGCAGGAGGCGCTGCGGGAGCTGCGGCTGGACCCGGACACGGCCAACGAGCTGCTGTGCCACACGGCGGCGCAGGACCGGTACGCGGGCAAGCCCGTCATCCAGGTGCTGGACTCGGGCGTCAACTTCTGCAACTTCCACCACAAGACGACCGACGTGGCCATGTTCGTCACCATGTTCGGCTGGTTCGCCATGGTGATCGCCTACGTCATCTACTACGTCAGGCACAACCAGGAGGACGCGAGGCGACACCTGGAGTATCTCAAGTCGCTGCCCAGCAACTCGCACAGCAGCAAAGACCTGGACACCATCAGCACGGGACTCTGACCGGAGACCAGGATGGATGGAGGCGGAGCTCCGGACCTGCTGCTGGGGTCACGACCTTCACCAAGCAGCAACAGCGTTTCTGGTTGGTTCAGGATCCTGACGTTTTCTAAAGACTCATAATCTCTGTTTGCAAACGCAACATTCAGACCTGCAGAGTCTTGGGTCACATTAATAACCTGCTTTGACTCTCACTGGAGGGAAAAGCCAGAATCGACCTCAACCTGTGAGTTGAGGACTGAACCCCCCCAAGTGGCTGACCTGAGTGACGTCACCCCCCCCCACCACCTTCTTCAAACCAGACAACATGGGTGTCAAACGTTGGTGCTACGTTTGTGCTGCAAAAGTTTTTGTTTGTGCTGCTTTGGCTTTGAAGATATTAATGAAAGTGTAAAGGTCAAAAGGTCAACCAGGCCCCCAACTTTTATTAAATCAGACAAAATTGGTGTCAAACGTTTGTGCTACGTTTGTGCAAAAACATTTTTTATTTGTGCCGCTATCATTTTAAAGATGTAAAGAAATGTTTCTAGAGGTCATCCGAGGTCAACCAGCCCCACCTTCTTCAAACCAGACAACATGGGTGTCAAACATTTGTGCTGCAAAAATTTAGTTTGTGCTGCTTTGGCATTGAAGATATTAATGAAAGTGTAAAGGTCAAAAGGTCAACCAGGCCCCCAACTTTTATTAAATCAGACAAAATTGGTGTCAAACGTTTGTGCTACGTTTGTGCAAAAACATTTTTTATTTGTGCCGCTATCATTTTAAAGATGTAAAGAAATGTTTCTAGAGGTCATCCGAGGTCAACCAGCCCCACCTTCTGCAAACCAGACAACATGGGTGTCAATCAACTCAGCTACATTTGTGCAGCAAAAATTTTAGTTTGTGCTGCTTTGGCTTTGAAGATATTAATGAAAGTTTAAAGGTCAAAGGGTCAACCAGCCCCACAACTTTTATGAAATCCAACTTTCTTTACATCTTTTACATGATAGCAGCACAAACGAAAATTTATGCTGCACAAACGTTTGACCCCAATTTTGTCTGGTTTGAAGAAGGTGGGGGGCGACTTCACTCAGGTCAGTGTGAGGTTTTCAAAACAAATCAGGCTGTTGTCACCTGGAGGTCCAGTTGACTCTGTCAGGAGCCAGAACTTCATCATCTGCTCCACCTGCAGCTGCTGTGGCTCTGAGTCAAACCAGCCTGTTCCCCTCCTGGCCTGTGGAGGCGCTGCAGCAAGAACCACCGCAGGAAACGACTCTAAAACCTCTGAAGACGTCGTCCTTCTAACCTATCAGGGCTAAAGCAGCTCAGTACTGGGTGGAAGCTAATGCTAACATGCTACATTCAGCCATTTTGAGCAGTGAGCTCTGCTAGCCAACATGTCAGAGACCCTAAAACATTAATTAGCTCAAGGAAAATATGCGGATGGGACAAGTTAGGAAAAAAAGGTATTTTAGTAAAGAACACAAAACATTTTAGAAAACAACCTCCAGTCCACCTGATCCTGTCGACTCCAGAAACTAAAGATGTCATGATCAACCCTTTATCTGCCAGGTATGGAAGCCCATTACTGCCATGAAAAAAAGAAAAAAGCTAGCAGAAAGTCATAATTTCTACTTTCAAAGTCATAATTTCGACTTTAAAAGTTGAAATTACGACTTTAAATCTCATAATTATGACTTTGAAAGTAGAAATTATGACTTTGAAAGTTGAAATTATGACTTTGAATGTTGTAATTCTGACTTTGAAATTCGAAATTATGACTTTGAAGTTCAAAATTTTGACTTTGAAATTCGAAATTATGACTTTAAATCTCATAATTATGACTTTAAATCTCATAATTATGACTTTTAAAGTAGAAATTCTGACTTTGAATGTTGTAATTCTGACTTTGAATGTTGTAATTCTGACTTTGAAATTCGAAATTATGACTTTGAAATTCGAAATTATGACTTTAAATCTCATAATTATGACTTTAAATCTCATAATTATGACTTTTAAAGTAGAAATTCTGACTTTGAATGTTGTAATTCTGACTTTGAATGTTGTAATTCTGACTTTGAAATTCGAAATTATGACTTTGAAATTCGAAATTATGACTTTAAATCGCATAATTATGACTTTAAATCGCATAATTATTACTTTAAATATCATAATTATGACTTTAAATCTCATAATTATGACTTTGAAATTCGAAATTATGACTTCCTGTTTAGCTTTTCTTTTTTTCATGGCAGTAATAGGCTTCCATAGGCCAGGGGCTCAAACTGGATGAACTAATCCTGTAATCCAATACATTCCTTAATCTGAACATTTTATCTAATCCACTCTGCAGCTAATATATAAACGCTCAGATTGGCTGCCAGTCAAATTTCTCAAGCTGTTAGCTCATCAAGCTAGCACAGCATGGCTAACTCAGATCAGAAGGTTTGAGGCAGCACTAATGCTAAAGGCTAATAATTACTGAACATTATAAAAGTTGATGTTTCTTTACATATTTTGTCCATTTTGAGTGTTGTGTTTGCAAACGATACTTCATTGCACTTTATTGTTGCTTCTAAGTGAGAAACGTTTTAAGTGCTGATGAGGATCAACATGTCAGGAAGATTAAATAATCTGATCGAGACATTTATGGAAATGTAAGAAAATAAATGCTGACGGTTCCTGAAGGAAGCTCAGACGTTACAGAAATGATTTGGGGAATTTATTGTGAATAAAACAGATTGTAGTGTTTTAGCTAACTCAGAAAGATGCTAACGCTTTAAAACCCGACATTTTCAGCTCTTATTCTGAAATATGAGAACTAATCTCTGATTTCCAAACCAAGTCCAACCAAAACGCCATAACAGCTGGAGAAGAAAAGCACAAAATAAACCTTCTCATTAGTTCCGATGTATTTTTACTGAACACGTTTCTTTTGATGTGACTGGATGGTGGAAGTGGAGTTTAAGGCCGGAGTCGCTTTGCAGCGGCTGATTTATGCCGCAGATGTTCCAAAGTCAAGGTGAAGACGATTTTACGAGCTGCGGCTAATTTATGGAGCCGCCATCAAACCGCAGAGCCTGAAATAAAGCGAAGAGCTTTTAGAAACGAAGCTCCTCGTGTCCCATGGAGCCAACAGATTGTTTACTGAAGCTAAAGTTTCCAGGTTTTTTATTCTTTTTAATGCGTTTTGAAATCATTGAGATTTAAATCCTAAACGTCTCAGAAACGTCGATTTGACTTTTTAATGCTTTAATGTGTGGTGATATACACAAACGTTCTCCACAGCCTTGGACGTTTCCAAACGGATGAACCTGCTTAAATCCTGCATATCAAATATGTTGGACTTTTTGGACTTAGTGCATAAATAAATTACAAGCAAACAGCTGCTGACCTGGACAACAGGAGGACAAGATGGTTGTTTTACAGCTCCCACTTTATCCACCTAATACTCAATTCCTTATTTTTACTGCCAATATTATGTGTCCTTGTAAAGATTAATGCGGTTTTAGCTGCTGGTTTCTTTCCATAAAGTGGAAATATGTTTATTTAAACAGAAATATGATTTGGAGTCTATGCAAAGGAAGGATTTATTAGTTGTAGCTGCAGCGATGAGCAGATGTTTGGATCAGAACCGTTAATTTTATCACATTGTAAATAAACTGATTGAGGAAAATGCTAGAAGAAAAGCTGGAAATCTAAACAAAGTGATTCTGGTCGTTAAAATGTTCATTTTGAGACCAGAAATGCTTCAACCGTCATTCTATGGAGGACTCGTTCTGCCAAAATTACCAGGAAATATGGAAATAAATAAAAGTCTTGAATGAATAAATCTAAACAAAGTGATTCTGATCGCCTCACCTGCTGCTTGTTTGGCTGCAGAAATTAAAATGTTCATGTTGAGTCCAGAAATGCTTCAACCGTCATCCTACGGAGGACCCATTCTGCCAAAATTACCAGGAAATGTGGAAATAAATAAATGTCTTGAATAAATAAGTAACAGTCCCTGGGGGATTTAAATTTGTTTCCCAATCAAAGTCACAGATTTTGTGAAGTAACTTGGAAATATTTGCTGTAATTTTTCCTCCACAATTGACATACAGAAGAAAACAATCTGATGGATTTGGTACACAAACATTTATATCCTTTCATTTTTACTACGTTCCACTAACACAACATCAAGTAAAGCTGGTTTTATAAAGAAATGTTTAGATATTGACGACTAATCATGATTATTTATGCCCAGAAGAGAAGGGATGTTTTTTCTACTTACCACAAATTAGCCCTGATTTATTGATTAACCAAAATATGCAAACAAAAATGTGAATTAATTGGAAAAACTCAGCGCTAATGCGCTGGTAACAGAGCTAATTTTTATTTTAGCGCTTAGCTTCCCCTAATATAAATACATCTCCCCTAAAAGTGACATCTGTGTTAAAGTTTTGGTTTTTAACGGTTAAGAAGTACTTTGATATTTATATCCATGCTCTTATTTTGAAAAAGGAGAAGACTGTTTACACCGCAGTTCTGTTTCCTCTCTTCAAATTCTCAGAGGCGAGTCAGGTTGTTTGCTAGATAAGAAACTTTACGTCAATTCAATAAATATACATATAACTAAACGTTTCAAATATTAGAAAAAACGTGAAAAAAAATCAGAATCAACTGCAGCATTATTAGAAGTAAAATAAAAAGATAAAACGGAAACAATACTAAAACTACAATAAATCAAATTCAGCAATAAATCAAACACAGACGACAGAGAACAAGAGAAGAACGAATACGATACTTAGGGGCGTCAGAAAAGAAGCAAATAATGTCAAAATTTTATTTTTGCTCCTGGCTTGTTGTCCTTTAACGGAAAATCTAATTTGAAATGAAGTTGGCGCTTTAGCATTAGTAGCTAGTGCTACTATTTAGCACACTAATGCTAAAGGTTTAGCTCTGTAGCATTAGCAGCTCAAATGTTTTATGTTCAGAGCAGCTAACTCTTTAGTTTAGTTTTATTTTATTGCTAACTCTAGTTAGCTGCTTTTTAGTTTTATTTTATTGCTAACACCATGTGGTTTAGCGCACATTAGTTGCTAACGCAGAACTAATGTTTATAATTTTCCTGGAAAGTTTTCTTTGATTTGTGGCAAACAGATTTTTATCTCAACTCCAATAATTCAGTTTTAGATTAATTTGTCCAAAGAATTAAATAAATTCAGATTTTTGTCAAGATTTTTGCTCCGACTTTCATGGTTTTTCTCGAAAATGTGTTTCCTCCTTCCAAAGTGTCAAACCTCCATGTAATTATCTCTTTAGTTTGAATCGTTTGGTTATATTACTGAAATATTTCAATATTGCTGAAACTGAAAGTTAAGTAGGAAAATATTGAGTTAAAATAAAATCGAAGCTGGTTTTTGATTTGACGAATAAACTCGTCATCATGATTTCTGGAGGTTTTAGTGTTTCTGAGGCCGTAAGCTGGGATTCCTGTGTCTAAGTGCCTTTCCTCTGGTTTCTGCACCGCAGCACTGTGACCTGCAGCCCGTCTGTCTGTCTGTCTGTCTGTCTGTCTGTCTGTCTGTCTGTCTGTCTGTCTGTCTGTCTGCAGCCATCAGAGGCGGAAAACGTCTTAAAACGTCCCTGTTTGGTGTTTTCTGTGCTCTAACTGGACCTGGTGTCACGTGCCGACCTGCCTAGTTGTTTAAATAACTGTAAACTAATAATTTATGATGGATCAACACTAATTTCACTTTCTGTCCGTCAGTCTGTGGAGTTTAAACATGTTACATGTTCTCTGTTTTTCTCTGTGAATTTGTAAAATGCCGTCTTTGGATACTTTGTTATGTAAGTTATAAAGTAAATTGACGTCTTTACAAACTCTGGCTGGTCTGATTATTATTTTCTATTTCTTCCAATAATTACTCTGTTTTTATTTTTGTGGAGCAGCAAAATAAAAAGTTTCTCCAACACAATTCAAAGCCTGATTTTATTTTCGTACTGATCATCTTTTCTCACCCATTTATTTGGAGTTTCATAAAGTTTGTCAGTCCGATTTATGTAACTCCTTCAACGCGCTAATCGCAGAGCTAACAAACATTTCATGCATTTAGTTTCCTCTTAATTTTTAAAAATAAATTAGTTTAAAAAAGAAAAAGTTTTCCCAAAAAATAGCAAAATTGATAAAATAACCAAAACTATGACAACTGTAATGTTCTCGTAATATTAGGACTTTATTCTGATAATTTTATGTTTTCTTAGTAATAATATTCTGTAAAAACAAGAAACATATAAAAAAATAAAACATAGACAGTAAAAATAAACATGAATATCTAAATGCATTAAGGAAAATGTAAATTAATTATTTTGTAACATTTACATAAGTAAATAAACTTATATTTTGAGAGAAAATAAAAGGAAAATCTCTTTGAAAGACGAGTTGAGAAACTAAACACCAAATTAAAAGATTTAAAGAATTAACCTGAAACTCGATCAATGATTTTATTGATTTGTTTCAATAAAATATTTATTGTGATTTTATTCTCAAACATTCACAAATTACATTTATATGTTGAGTTTGATTCTGTTTTGCCAGACGGATTTTTTTGAACATTTGAAGCTGAAGATCCAGGTTCTGCTGGTCCTGCTGGTTCTGCTGGTCCTGCTGGTCCTGCTGGTTCTGCTGGTCCTGCTGGTCCTGCTGGTTCTGCTGGTCCTGCTGGTTCTGCTGGTCCTGCTGGTTCCTGCTGGTCCTGCTGGTTCTGCTGGTCCTGCTGGTTCTGCTGGTTCTGCTGGTCCTGCTGGTCCTGCTGGTCCTGCTGGTTCCTGCTGGTTCTGCTGGTTCTGCTGGTCCTGCTGGTTCTGCTGGTTCGTCCCGTTTCTGCTGGTTCGTGTCTGAAAATCGGGTCAGAACCAGGACAGATTAAATGCAGGAGCTTTTCTCCATCCCTGTCGCGCTTCAGCTGTAATTTCAGGTGGAAATGTAAAAACATATCCAGTAATCAGCCATAAACGCCTGATGATTTCCAGGCTTTTATTTCCCAGGCAGACAAACAGAGAAGCTCTTTAAAAGCTCGTTTTTTAAAACTCTTCTTTATTTTATCAGCTTCTCTCAGGCATCAGTTTTTTCCACATTGTGCTCCAGGCGCGACCCCAACATGACCCCAATCTGGAGACATTTTGCTCCTTTCAGGCGTTTTCTGAATGAGATTCTTCACTTTGTTTATTTTTATTGGAGGTTTTCATTTCTGCAAAATGCAGAGGAAGTTTTTATATTAGACAAGCTTTTGGTTGAGTCTTTATCGACTGTTTCTGCTCTTATCTGAGGAATTTATTGTTTTGTATGTTAAACCTTATTATAAAATAGTGTTTTCTCTAAGCTGCTAAGCTGATTTTAACTTTTAAAACATGATGGAGGGACTAATAAAATGATTTTTATGGGAATATACATGTTAAATTACCAACATATGACCAGTTGATGTCTTTGAGCCGCTGTTCCCCTCCTGGCCTGTGGCGGCGCTGCACCAAGAACCACTGAAGGAAACGACACGGAAACCTCTGAAGACACTAAATAAAAATGAAGTGGTGTCAGATTTCAGTGGTTGTTTTAGGCTAAAAACCACGAGCCGTTTCTCCTGCTAGCTGCTGCTAAGCTAGTGCGTTTGTTTTGGTTGCATTTACCCAGAATGCCCTGCTTCCTGATTGGATGCGATCCGGACCGGACCGGAGTCTCTGGTGAGACGGACCGGAGTCGACTCTCCAGAGGAGAGTGAAAAGAGTTGAATAAAATATCCTTGGCACTTTTCAGACTTTAGTTTTTGAAAATCTTGCATTATTTTCCTTCCATCTCACATTAAACTATTGAATAGTAAATACAAGTTTTCACTCATTTTTCTTTGCTATGTTTTGTTTTCCAGTTTGGTTTTAGCAGCAATAATTTAGTTATTTAGCTTTTATAGGAGAAAAACAGAGTTTGGGCTTCATTTCTAAAATCCTTCACTAGTTTATATACGTCTCAGTTTCACAGTTTGCGACTAAATACGGAGTCAGAAACTAAATCAACCAAATGTTTAGCTTCACTGCATATGTAGTTTAATTTAGTTTTTAAATCGCTCATCAGTCTGAAGATGAACAAACTAAATATTGGCTTTGGAATTAAATAGCAAGGAAAACATTTAGCTTCCTAGCTAAACACATTACTTCAAACCAAATAATTAGCTGTAATTTAAATATTTAATGGAGATGAATATTTAGTTTACAAGATATTTACAGATAGTTCAGAGCAAAACATGCTATAACCTAAAATATTAGCTTATTATTCAGTTACCAACTAAATAACAGAGTCCAGTTTGTCTTTATAGCCACTGGTCAAATAATCCAAATGATTTCTGTTCATTTTTACAGTGTAACTTTACGAACGGATCACCTGCATAAAGCAAAACGCCGTCAGATTTGACATGTTTTGCTTTCATATGGAGCAAAAACACGCAGCTTGTTTTAAACTTCAGCCTCTCTGAGTGACGCATTCAGAAGTCAGAGGAGGAAAAAGGTAAATCTGCCCATGAAACAAGCCTCAGATACTAATGATGCTCCAAGTATTAATGCGCAGGACGGAGCGTCACCCACTGAGCGCCTCCAGCATCGACCCTGACATCACAACACGGTGCTGCTCCCTTCCTCCTGCAGAGGTCATGACCTCCAGAGCCACTAAACATGAGGCCACATCATCCAAAGAGACGCAGCTTCACCCAGAACAATCATCCTCTGCAGAAATAACTCAACATCTAACAAGAACTGGCAAAACAGCAGAATACAATCCCATAAGGTCTTTAAGGTACGGAATGCAAGTAGTGCTGAAATAACTCAACATTTAACGAGAACTGGTCAAACAGCAGAATACAATCCCATATGGTCTTTACGGTACGGAATGCCAGTAGTGCTGAAATAACTCAACATTTAACAAGAACTGGTAAAAGAGCAGAATACAATCCCACAAGGTCTTTAAGGTATGGAATGCCAGTAGTGCTGAAATAACTCAACATTTAACGAGAAC
>CAEGAF010053518.1:0-10437 GCA_903067075.1 Micropoecilia bifurca
GGTTTTGTTGTTTGTTTGTTTTTTGGTTTTTTTGTTTGTTTGTTGGTTTGTTGGATGGATGGATGGATGGATGGATGGATGGATGATGGATGATGGATGTGTGGATGGATGGATGGATGATGGATGATGGATGTATGGATGATGGATGATGGATGGATGGATGGATGAATGGATGAATGGATGGATGTGTGGATGGATGGATGGATGAATGGATGGATGGATGTGTGGATGGATGGATGGATGATGGATGATGGATGTGTGGATGGATGATGGATGGATGGATGATGGATGATGGATGTGTGGATGGATGTTCATACTGTACATGTTTCTGAATGTGTATCGGTGTGAATTTGCTCACACGCACCATTGAGGTTTGTCTTATTAAATTCCCTCTGAATATCGTTGCTGGCCACTCCGGTCCAGTAGGTGGCGGTAAACGCATCTTAACTAGGCTGCAATGCCCCAATAAAACACAAAAGAAGAAGAATGTAATTCTCTGTACTTCCAGCAGGTGGCGGGAGCGGCTACAGCATCTGATCGGCTCCTGTGAGCTTAACGGAGAAGAAGGCTGCTGATGGAAACGCGGTTCGTGTAAAACTCACCCTAACTTAATTTTTTCCTGTGGACAGAGGTGAGAAAGACGCCATTAACAGATTAAATGATTCCAGGTAGATTCCGGTGTTTCATAATGAACTTCCGCCCAGTTTAAACGGCTATAGCTAACCACCGTTAGCCACTCAGGCCTCCATAGTTTATAACTGCTCCTTGTTCCCAGAGCGGTTTGCTTTCTGACAACTGATTAAATAGTTAATGAAGATGTTTCTGGTCAGTTAGCATCAGGATATCAATGAAGATGTTTCTGGTCAGTTAGCATCAGGATATCAATGAAGATGTTTCTGGTCAGTTAGCATCAGGATATTAATGAAGATGTTTCTGGTCAGTTAGCATCAGGATATCAATGAAGATGTTTCTGGTCAGTTAGCATCAGGATAAAACCTGCCTGTGTTGGTTTTGCAGGTGGAGCTGAGGAACATGAGCAGCCCAAGTTTACAGCAGCCCAGCTTCCTGCTGGTGAGTCTCATCTAACATCAGCAAACAGCTGCAGCTCACTTAGGGTATAACATCTTAGGGTATCATGCAAAGTTCATCTGATTCAATGACAAACGGGAGATCCTTTCTGTGTTTGGTCTACAGCCTCATGCAGAGACTGAAAGTTACCATAAAGCAGCTGATTAGGATTCTGGATTCCAGCACAAGAAAAACCTCTTTGCTATTATTTAGATATTCACCAGTTAAAACTCATTGAAAATGATCATAAGTTTCAGCTGCTGAACATCTCCATGATGACCTAACATGACTCCCAGCAAGCTTTCATTATTCAGCAGCAAAAATAACAGGGACTTTGTGATAGTTTAGTGGAAGGAAGAACTGTGGTGGAATAAGGCTCTGGGATATAATCTGCCTTGAGATTATTGTCAACAAATGTCCTTTTAAGAGTTTAGGGTGATTCACAAGCACTTGTATATTCTTAGTCTTTAAATAGTTGTGCTAATTTTCTTCCTGTTTTCATGTTTGTTACCGTGTTTCAGGCGAACCTTAAAGCTGACGCCACCACCAAGCCTCTGGTCCAGCGATGCCAGGACCTGCTGAAGATCATAGACGAGTATCCAGCCAAGGTACTTCAATGTTTTTAGGGTTAAATATCAACATCACTCCCATACATGAAACTGGGCCGATTTTAGCAGCCAATGTTTCTTTCCATCTTATTGATTACTATATATCTGAAGGTAATGTGATGATGATAGTGATGCACCAAAGGATTGTGGGTGTTTATCAGGAACAACAATATTCATTTCAATCCAAATGTTCATATTGGTACACCCTAATATTTTACAGTTATAAAACTAATTCCTGGTTTTCTTCATTTTAGTTTAGATTTTTTTACAAGTGAGAATCTGAAAGTGTGGAAGTGTCTTTAAACTCTCGGATGGGTTTAAAACACAATTTCTAGTAGGGGGCCAACGATTTATCGGTGCCAGTTCCCTTAATTTTGTGAAATTGGTGATCGGCCAATACTTGCTGATTTCATCTCTTTGAGCAAAGGTCCAAGAATCAAACACTGTCTTCTTCTGCTCTGCAGAGAGAGGTTAGGCCATTAGTCCCGCCCTCCAGGTTGGGTCTGCACATTTCCACTTGACTATTGCCGAGTTTCAGATGACGTAGTGCCGACGTCAGGCCTAAAGTCTGAGTCCTTTATGGTTGTTCCAACCATTATAATAGAGGAAAGATAAACATTATTATTGTCTTTCGAAGGTAGTTGGTTACAACTTTAAAAAACTTACAGATAAAAGTGGATCAACAATCTACACCAGTGGAGCCCAAAGTGGGTCCTGGTTCCCCGGCATGTTTTAGTCTCTCTCTGGTTTAACGCACCTGGATCCAATGATGCTCATCAGAGGAACATTGACAAGCTGCAAAGGTTGTTGCTACCAGGGAGAGAATAATACGTGCAGGACGCCAGGTGAGTGTTTGCACCCCTGATCTACGAGGTGCAGAAACTAACGATGACAGAGTTTGCAGACACTTTCTAACAGGAAACGGTTGCATCGTTTAACTTGTATTGTCAGATGTTTTATTGGACAGTTACTTAGAAAGACAAGCGTTCATATGTAAGGTCACCACACTCTCTCTCAGCCACCAACCATGTTTTTAACCATATTTCTGTAGATCGGAGCCAATCGTTGACCTGCATTGGGCCTGAATCCAGCAGAAACTCAACATTAACGAACAAATCCAGCATGAATTTGGTTTATAGACGCTAAATAAATTATTCACCAGGAGATTCAAGCTCATAAATAACATAGTTAGTTCGTTGTTAGCAATAGCATCGTTATCAGACTAATTACTTAAAATAGCACAACTCACTTCTCACCCGGCAGAAACAAGTCGACATGCATCTAAAGCTGCTGTTGATCCTAAATGAAAAATGAAAATACATGATTTTATTCTCCAGACCTTTTAAAACTTCCTTCTGGCTCGTTGTATAACTTGAGGTCTGCAGGTAGTTAGTGATGTTGAGGCCTCGATGCGGTAAATCCTCAAGATTACAAGAGAAACCTTTTAGCCGAGATAATACGGATCATATCCCAGATATACGAGTATTTTTCCAGATACCTGATCTTTACTGGCCCATTTAGGGCGTCAGCTACCCGCTGTGATCCATTTCGCTCCGGTTTGACCCGAAGGAATCCACTTTCTGAGCCCCTTCTTCATTTTGTGCGTCATCTGGGTGTGAAGTCTAGCAATAGTCAATCCACTGTTGTCAACTCAGCAATTGTCTTGGTGTATTAAGCAACATTTCAGACAAAAAAGGTCAGAATGGCTGAAGCTTTTCACACATCTGGAATTATAACAGAAAAATTAGATGGAAAAATGTTGAGCATCTTGTGAAGTTATGCTTAGATGTTGGTTTTACAAATAAGAAAATAATCTTTTACACATTAGGATTAAATCATCATTAGTGGGAGTTTGAAACGATTGAGCAAATACATTTTTTAAAGAAAGAACCAGATGGACTGAGCTGCTCAAATCATTTGTTGATAACTCAAGAAGCTCTTTTCTTATTAAAATGAGAGTTTTAAGTTGTTCCAGTAAAATGTCCCCTTTATTATGGTAACATTAAGACAATTTTCTCTTGATTAAGCAAAACTTTTCTTATCCTGGCCCTGATACTTTGTCACAGAAACTCAGAATGAATGAATGAATGAAATAAAATCCACTTTTAGGAAATTATTTGTAATTTCTTTTTTAGAAAATAAAGCAAGAAAAAAACGGATTAATTCCATTTTTAAGCCATGTCTCCCTAATGCAGCATTTTAATAACAACTGAAGGTGACATAATTGGTCTATAAAATGGGCCGTGTGTGTAAGATACCTTGAAACAGGCTGCAGCCGAGATCACAGCTGGATCTGGATCATATTTACTTCGTTCCAAACGTCTCGGTTCCTGCCTGAAGTGACTGTGGGACGTTTTGCAGGAGCTGCACCTGATCTTCCCCTGGCTGGTGGAGAACGTGTTTGGCAGTCTGGACGGCGTCGTCTCCGGCTGGAACCTGCGCCTGCTGCACTCGCGCAGCAGCGAGTTCAGCCTGGTTCTGGACTTCCTGAGTCCAAGGTAGAACCGGGTCTGACGGGCTTTCAGAAGGAAACAAGAGTTTCTCACTCCTCTGTGTTTCAGCGGCCCAATGATGAAGCTGGTGTACAAACTTCAGGCAGAAGAATACAAATACGAAGTTCCTGTCAACTATCTCCCGGTACGGCAAAGTTTTCATCAAATTGCTGCTGGTTTGAGTTTTTTCTCATTTCAGGCTGAAGCACCGAAATTTCGGCTAAAAAATAAAACCAAAACAGATCCGATTTCCAATTTAATCAAATTGTTTCTTTTCTAAAATAGACATTTTTCTCCAGAAGTCATTTTATTTCTATCATCCCTCCTGTGAGTTTGACACTGGAGTAATGGGTTTTATTTAATTACAAGACTGTATTAGCAGCATTAGCAGAATAACTTTACCAGAAAAACGTTATAGTGATGGTTACGATCCGACGCTCAGCCTGTGTGGATCAAAGTTGTTTTCTCCATCATTCCATTTAGATTTTAAAAATATATTCATTCATCAATAAGTTCCCCAAACTTCAAAACTCGACAACAATTTAAACAACCTGACTGAAAAGGTGCAGGCAGAAGGTCGAGGTTCATATTTAACCCTTAACAAATAATCACAATACAGGAAAAACCAAAACCTAATTCTACTTGTATATATAAATCACTAAACAGAAACATAACACGAAACAACACAATTTGAAGTTAATTACCAGATTCTTTAAAACCTGTAAAAATTTACATTCTCATAAGTCCAAACTTTCATCCTTCCAGAATTTAATTCCAACGACAGCAAAATATATTTTTATCCACTTTTTTAGCTTGTTTTGTGAATTCACAAACGTGTCGGCCATCTTGGCAGCGGCCATCTTGTACTCTGCTGCGCTGAGCAAGATGCTAATGTGCTAAAAGTATTTATGTTACTCAGAGCAAAGTATCACTGGACCTGTCGCAGTAACAGGTTTTCCTAGATGATTCATTGTTCCAGTAATTATTGCAATAAATGATAATACTCTTATTTTGAAATAATTTTCACGTCGTACGTTGATGATGGCAGAATATTAACTTTCTCAAAGACCAATAAATGTAAAACACAAAAACCATAACAATAAAGTGGAAATAAAAATGGCAAAATTGTTAAAATAAATTAATCAAATTAATCATAAGAATAGAAATTATTGAGATAAGTCCAAGTATAAATTCACTAGATGATCAACGTATTATTACAATATTATAACTTTATTCTAATGGAAGAAATACAAATTGTAGCCTGGCTCTAATAAAGTCGGCCTGAATTCAAACTCCAAATAAACAGAAGCTGTTAAATGCACTTACCAAACAAAATGGCCGCCGCGGGCGATGACATCACTCTGAACTATGGAAACAAGGAAAAAATGTCCATATTTTCCAAAACTTCAAAAACCTGAAATGTGTTCAATAAAATAGATTTATTGCTGTGCCAGAATCAGTGCAGCGTTTTCCCTAATGTTTTTCTTTATAATTTGGATCAGCATAATGTTGTGGTTTATAAAAACCGGCGCCTGCAGGGTATTATGGGTATTATCTGAGGGTAGGGACAAAACCGTCATCACGCCTGATGCACATGAACACAGCCACATCCTCAACGCGCATAAACTAGACAAACCCTAATTGATGCACACGGACACCATGAGTGGGTCAAAGCAGGTCTGATGCAAATATTACTATAAAATAACATATAAATGACTAAATAATAGAGACAGAAGCAAAGTGTGTGGAGGAGGAAACTGGTTTATGTGAGACTTCCAGTTTCTTCTCTTTCTGACAAGAGAAGCAGAATCTCTGCTATCATAGAGATTCTGCTAAAACAGGGGAGCTCAAACTTTTTGAGACCAAGATCTACTTTCTCTCTCACCAGCCGCCTGAGATCTACCTCAGACACAAAGACACAAAAATTGCAAATTAAACTCTATTGACTTATTTTAAATGCAAATATACATCAGTTATAGCAGAAAAACTAACTAACTAACTAACTAAATAATAAAGTACCCGTTGCTGTGGCAACCCCCTGATTACGTTAAAAACACAACATTCAGTCGTTACCATATCAGGTTTCCAGGATATTTATTTCTCGATTATTATTAATCAGCCTCTCATGAATACAGTGATGGTTGAGCAGCTGATTTAAACTCCTGCTCTGATTTCTGTCGTCTTTGAGTCGTTTTTTTTTTTGTTAATGAAACCGAAACGCACTGAATTGCGCAACACCTTGTTGGGACAATAATTAATGAGATGATTAATTTTAACATGTTTCGTTGATTTTTTTTTTATAGTTATTCTTTTTTAATGAAGCTAAAAACGTTTAGAATCTTTGTGAATATTTTGATAAGCCTATCAGAAGAGGAAGTTCTGGTCTCAGCGTCATGGCGGCGTTCAGTTTGTCGCCTGCTGCCGAGATCGACCCAAAACTTTTCCACGATCGACCGGTCGATCGAGATCGACGTAATGAGCAGCTCTGTGCTAAAAGGTCTGAACAGTTAAATCCCATAAACTGGACTGAGCTGTTCCAGTCTAGCCTGGCGCTGAGCCTGGAGCAAAGTCCCGTTCTGTCGAATCGTCGGGTGTTCAAAACAACAAACCGTTCATATCTTGTTAATACTCTGATTAAACCGTTAATATCTTGTTAATACTCTGATTAAAATCCCAAGTACACCTGGTGTTTGCTGCCTACAGCTGCAGGCTGTGGTTGGTATAACTGTCTCAGGTGATGTGTGTGTTGTGTGTGTTGTGTCTCGGGTGATGTGTGTGTTGTGGGTTATATATCTCAGGTGATGTGTGTGTGTGTCGTGTGTTCAGGGCCCGGTGAAGGCCTGCATCCAGGACGGCGTCCTTCCTGACTGTCCTCTGTTCCACAACAAGCTGCAGTTTCCGCTGCCGGGCGTCTTGACGCTGAGCGTCGCTCTCAGTATCCTTACAGCAGCTGCTGGCCGTTTCCTGCTCATCTCTTGTTCTTGACCACCAGAGAGGAAATTACTTCCTGGAAATGGATTTGTTCCTCAACTCTCTGCAGATCCCTTTGAGTTCTTCATGTTTAATTTGTCCTACTGCCTCATCGCTCCCAGGGTGAGTCTGATGAACTCAGAGCTTTCATCCTAGTTGGATTTCATTTAAAACTGAATTACATCTGAATCCATGTAGCGCTGCAAGTAATGATCATTTTATTAATCGATTCATATATGAAGACATGCAGCAAAGGTCATCATGTGTTTCAGGCGTCTTTGTGTGCGTAACCACGGCAACCAGGAGCTTTTCTCAAGTTCAAGGGTTTTTATTTGCTACAAATGATGAAACGTTCACTAAAAGAATTATGATGTTAACTTTGAGGAAACAAAATGTGTATTTTTTACTTTAAAAACAAATTACATTGTTTGAATCTTGTAACTCAGAGGTTCTTAACCTTTTCTGAGGCACCAAACCCAACAGTTTCATATGCGCCTTCACTGAATCCTTCTGCAGTGATGAAATTATTTATTTCCCCCAAATTCGAGACATAGTGGTGACCCAACTAGAGTCCAGTTGTTTCACCCCAAGATCTCTAAGTCTTCTTAAAGGCAGAGTCTCTGAGGACAGATCTTCAAAATACATTCAGTGTTTTCAGCAGAGTTGATCTGAGTGTCCAGGAACGAAGGTATTTAAAATGTTTCACCAGGTTGAAACTGAAACCACTTCAAGGTTTAGATCATTTAATCAGCTCTACATTCTTAAGAGAATGAAACATTAATAATAAATAATAAAACTTTGTGGTATTCTGACTTAGTAATGAAATTATATTAGCTGTGTTACCTCCACTCACCACTAGAGGCAGCACCAACCCCGAAAAGATGCAACTAAGCAGCAGATTTAGAAGAAGACAGAAAGATACAGAGTTTGGTAAAAACTGTGAGTTTTGCTGAAGTAAATAAAGACACAAGTTCAAATCCCTGCTGAGAGAGAAGCTCCTCCAATCAGACTCCTCCTCAGCTCTGATTGGCTGAGCAATGTAACTGATCCTCTGATTGGCTGAGCAATGTAACTGATCCTCTGCATTAAGCTGGGCGTCATCATGACTTTACACAGGTGAGTCTTTACCTGGGTGGCAGAGGCTCCTCTGAACCCCTGGGGTTCAAACCAGGTTAAGAACCTCTGGGCTAATTTATTCCTAATCTAATTTAAAATAAGGGAATGTGGTTAAATAAAAAATCTGCAGAATGTTTGATGATTGAATAATTGACTACTAAAATAATGGTTACTTGTAGACCAAATGGAGACAATCTGGTATAAAGATTGTGCAAAAAGATCTTCTAAATTTGACTCAAACATTATTTGGGGTGAAATCTAATGGCAGACGGTGGTGGCAGCATCAGGCTCTGCAGGCATTTTTCTCCCAGTCGATGTTGGTGGAGCTCTGCTGGTTTCTGACTAGAGATGAACAGAGTCAGGAGCTTCTCTCCATCCCAGGACACAATAGCTACAATCTACCAACTTTATCTGGGTAGCATTTCAGAAACCAGGCGACTCGGGATTCTTTCCATCTTAATAACACAAAAATACAAAGTCACATCAGATTATTGATCATTGATTAATTTATGGTTCAAAGCAGCTCTGAAGAGCTGGGCTAGTCTGAAAGGAGCTCAGGGTTTCAGCTGGTTCTCAGTTTGTTCCAGATCTGTGGTGCATAGAAGCTGAAAGCTGCTTCTCCATGTCTGGTTCTGGTTCTGATGCAGAACAGAACCAGAACCAGCAGGTCCAGAATCAGATCTTTAATCCGTTCAGTGATTTATAAATAACAGCAGTTTAAAGTCTCGGTGAAGGAATGTAGAACTAGGTGGTGTAGAACTAGGTGATGTAGAACTAGGTGGTGTAGAACTAGGTGGTGTTGAACCAGGTGGTGTCTCCAACCTCCTGGTTCTCCAGCTTCTGGTTCGTCTCTCTGACCTGCTACAGAATCAAAGCCACTAAATCCTGGACGAGTTTCTCTGGGCCATTAATTGATTTCCAATATAATCGATTACCTTGGTGTTTTCCAGAACTGCCTCCAGCAGCAGCTCTGCAGCTCCTCCACTGACAGCGCCTACTTCCTGCTGGTCGACCTGTACCTCAAGTACTTCCTGCCCATCGAAGGAAATGTTCCTGCGTCTCCGTTCGCCGACTCCAGAGGCTCTGTGGCGGCTCCGTCGCCACGGTAACTGTCAATTAAACAGTCTTAACACCTGAGTTTATTTATAGAGAAACAGCAAGTGTTAAACTGAACATGTCAGGGAGGAGATTTAATGGGAATGATGACAGTTTCCTGAAGAGGAACATGAACAAACCGGTGCAGAATAAGTAAATGAAGTGATGAACTCTGTGATTCTGTGAGGCCAGTTGTGTCGGGTTCATATTCTGGCTGAAGGGAAAGTATCAGCTGCTCCTCATCCAGCTGAAGGATTCACAAGTACTTTAACGCTCTGCTCCATTTTCACAAGTACTTTAAAGCTCTACTCCATTTTCACAAGTACTTTAACGCTCTGCTCCATTTTCACAAGTACTCTGACTCTCTGCTCCATTTTCACAAGTACTTTGACTCTCTGCTCCATTTTCACAAGTACTCTGACTCTCTGCTCCATTTTCATAAGTACTCTGACTCTCTGCTCCATTTTCATAAGTACTCTGACTCTCTGCTCCATTTTCATAAGTACTNAGCGTGTCGTTTGCGGGTCACGGCGTCCACAGCCCGAGCCTCCTGAAGCACCACATCTTCCACCAGCCGTCGGTGAACGCAGACCCTGCAGCGCAGGAGATCTGGAGGTCCGAGACGCTGCTGCAGGTGAGAATCGATGCTGCAGCTCCGAGATGCTGCGACCGCACACGGGTCACACTCTGAATGTTGTAATTATCAATTAATCTGTCAATTATTATGATGACTATTGGATAAATCAGACAAAAAAATCACATTCTGCAGATTTTTCCTTTAAGCCTTTACTAAACAATATTAGAATACATTAAAGAGATGCACATAAATAAATAAATTCTTCTTTTAAATAAGGAAATTAACATGTTATCGTCTAACAGTCAATATCAGTATTTTTTGTGAAGTTTTGATAATTTGTAGAAAACAATGAAACATTTAACATCAATTTAGAAATGATTATTATTAGTGATAAACTGATTAATAACTGGTAGCCAAGGTGCTAATATATATTTTGTTCAGAATGTGAACCAGGTGGTGCTGAGGGTAGAACAGACTTGGAGTCAAAGGATTTCTTCCTCCAATAATTGAT
>CAEGAF010053519.1:0-10057 GCA_903067075.1 Micropoecilia bifurca
ATTATTTATTAATAATCAGAAAATAAACATCAAGTTTAAAAAATTACGACAGCAACAGACTGGATGTTCTGTTATTTGTGTGGGAAATATTTGAGTGTTTTTGGTGTTGAATCCTGAAACATAACAAGACGTTGTTGTCAGTTGCTATGGCAACGAGTCTGTGAGTAGTTGAGTCGAGCCTGAGGGCGAGAAAGATGTAGTTTTGAGTCCTACTTCGACGGTTTTTCTGATTTCTTTTCCCTTTGCTGTGGAGCACAGCACCAAATTAATAATATCTACCTTTCCAAGTTTCATAGACTTAACGGATTTATTGTTGTACTTGCATAGCAAATGCTTTGACTAATTTATATTCTATCCACAGCTGCATACAAATGACCCAGCTGATTCCCAAGCCTATTAACCAAACACATTTTCTGTGTTTGGATTTCTTAATTCCTCTGTGACAATGCAATGGTTTCCAATGTTGTTCAGCTAAAGCAATAAACATGCAAGAAATAAGTTTCATACTTCACTAAAACATTCAGCCTACAATGTGTATGCTTTTCTGAGAGTGACTGCAGCTCTGGAAAGAGCAGTTTAAGGATGTCATTAATCTATTCTATTACTCCAGCACTGTGGCAGAGACTGACAAGGTAGTAGAAAAGCTTCCTAGTGGCAAGGTGCCAGGAATGGTGAGATACGAGAGATGCTGAACCTTCTATAATTGTCCTGCTTAGGAATGAAACACCTCTAGGAAAACAATGTTCGAGTGGCACAATGTGGTAGTGGTTCTAGTTTTCATGCTTTGGTCTGTATTGGTCAATATAGTAGTTCCGTCTTTTATACCTGTTCGTGTCTGATAACTAGTGGTTTTGCAGAGATATTTTTAAATCTTTACACCCAACCCACCGCCAGGCCAGGTGGAGGTTCCACTAGACCGGCACGCATGTGCTAAATTGTTATTGTCCTTCTGTATCCACACAGGACACCCGACATAAAAAGTCCAGGCCACGAGTAGCGGAGAGGTTTTATTAAAATCGAGTCTGGACACAAAGGTCCTGAGAATCAAGGCAAAATAAACAAAAGAGTGGGAGAAGTCACAAACCAGCCAGCAGTCGGTCGTTGGATTCGGGTCGCCCCTCTCACCCTGCCTCGGGATCACTTACCCTACAACCAAAAACCAGAAAACCCAGCTTAGCTTACAATTCCCAGACCAAACAGTTTAACAGGTAGGTGGTTTAAGAACAGAAGATGACATCTATTAGAACAGGAGCAGGAGAGAGGCTCAGTGATGTGAACAAGCAGGTTGCTCATCTGAACTCCCTCATTCACCTGGTGGGTGGAGCTTCTACCTTTTAAACCCCTTCCAGCCAATCAACTACAAGGAGAAAGAACAACAATTAATGAGGCACTCATTCACAAAAGTGGCACAGGGTTTCTTGGTCTCTGTGATCCTTTACTTATCCCCATATTCATTTAATTAAGACTTGTTTCTGGTGACATTTTTTTTTCTCATGAATTATTATGTGAAATATTTGTGTAGGTTTTTCTCTGTCTATTTGGGTTATGTTCTTTCCAACATCTTGGGACATCTTTCCAACATATAAAAAAATTGTGACAGAAAATGTAAATATATTCAATGCTCATTTCACCTGCTCTGTCTGCAGATAAGACATAAAATCACATTATGGAACTAACAAATTTCTGTTTACTCCTCATTATCATCTTGTTTCGATCCACACAGTTACAAGGTCAAAGCAACATCTATAAAGATGTATGTAGCTAGACTTCACTTAAGCATTCCAAACTAACTCTGTACCCTTCTTAAACCTTGTATAGCTTACTGCATTCAGTTTCTCTGGTATCATATGACTAATTGGATGCTCTGTGTTTGTCCTACTCAACTTGCCTGTATGTCCAATGTCAATATAAGTTTAACACGGAGAATGGAGAAAAAAACTATAAAAAAAAGAGTAAAAACAGATCATGGGGAAGGTGAGGAATGAAAGAGATGTTCAGTTAGATGACTGAGAAAAAAACTAAGAAAAAAAATTGATATTTCACTCTGATGGCTGAGGAGAAGGACTTCATTAGGCAGACCTTGACTGATGTGCTTATCAAATGCAGCAACTGATGCATGATAAAAAGCATAGAGAATGAGGGAGGACCACAGAAGAGAAGGAGCAAAACGAAAGGGAATGAAAGAGGGAGATAAAAGATGAAGAGAAAGAGAGATGAGAAAGATTGAAGGGAAGTGAGAAGGAGCTGGAAAACATGCATGGTGACAGAGAGGAGCAGATATAAGGAAGGAGTGTTGTTAAAAGAGTGAAGGAAGACAGTCGTGGCTGTTCATGCACAGTTCAAAGTCAGCTCTCATGTGTCAGAGTGTAGTGTCAGAAAAGGCAGACATAGTTCAGAGAAAACAGATAGGAGAAAGAGAAACAAACTATTACTGTCCTTCTCAATTATTCAGTTACAATGTATAAACTCTCCAAATTAATAACCTAATAAATACATATAAAAAACAGAGGTGCAATTTGTCCTGCAGAAGCTCTATGAACTATTAACAATTTTCATTAACTAATATTTTGAGACAATGAAAATTAACAAAAATAATAAGACATCTGATGAAACTTTAAAAATTTGTAAAAATAAATTACAATAAAATTATTATTTACATATTAGAATAATGAATTTGTGTTTTTAGTAAAAAATAAATATACAGGTGAGTGTGCAGGGGAAAAAATAAATGTATACACTCATCCAGAACCCTATAAACCCATAGAGTGATATTTAAAGACGCAAATGGAAAATGGTGAAACAGGAGAAACGATCAAATACCTCTCAGCTGAATAGCTATTAATGCCTGTGGAATTTATTCATATTTGCTCATATGACAAAAGCACAGAAGCAACACTAATGTGTTAATGTTCAAAGGTAAAATAATGTGGAATCCAAAGTTTTGACATTGAAAAATATCCACATATTGAGTTCCAGTCAGAGCAACAGTGTTGTGTTCAAGACCACCTAACCCGAGACCAAGTCAAGACCAAGACCAGCACTGCGCTCTACATGATATGATAAAATGTGAAATATGATCAGCATGTCGAGGGACTTCAGCAAATGCTGCCCTCCTTGCTACCAGGCCGTGCACGCCCTTTTATTGCTTACCTTCGTCTGTTGGGCAAGCTGACTGCTGCTACGACAGTAGTCCCCCTGGGACTGTTGTCTCTGTGACTGCTACAGATGTGGCTCAACAGCCTAAGGCTACGCCCATTTCGTATGCTGCACCGAAGCAGGAAACTGCTGGTGTCCGACCACTGCCTCTCTACCGACGCATCCACCACAGGATGGGGGGGCGTCGTGGCGGCGACAGATCCCCCGGGGGACATGGTCTCCGCAGGAAAAACTGCACCACATCAACGCCTAGGAGTTGGAGGCTGTGCAGCAGGCATTGCAACACTTCCTCCCGGGCCTGCGCGGAACGCAGGTCCTGGTGCAGTCGGACAATACTTCAGTGGTTGTTCATATCAACCATCAGGGGGTAACATTGCTGAGGCTGACCCAGAAGCTCTTGACCTGGGCAGCCCCTCTTTTTGCCAGCCTGAGGGCGACCCACATTCCAGGGGAGCAGAATGTCCCAGCCGATATTCTGTCTCGGTATCCCAGCCGATATTCTGTCTCGATATTCCACTTCTGTCTTGATATTCCACTACCCCCACCTGGGGGTAGTGAGTGTCATTTGGGAGACATACGGCATAGCAGCTGTGGACCTGTTTGCATCCCGAGAGACAACACATTTCTTGCTTTGGTTCTCCCTGATAGACAGTGCCAGTCCTTTGGGTCGGAATGCACTGGCACACGACTGGCTGAGAGTGCTACTCTATTCTTTTCCGTCGCTTCCCCTGATAGGCCCAACACTCCTGAGAGACCTTCAGGAGGGGCATCAAGTCCTTCTAGTGGCCTCCTTGTGGCCAGGGAGAACCTGGTTTCCACTGCTGCACAGACTGTTGCAGCTCTCCAATGCCTCTTCCCCACAAGAAGGGCCTTCTGTCACAGCTGGGGGGTGGGATCCTGCATCCCAATCCCAGTCGCCTCCAGCTCTGGGTTTGGCCGCTGCGAGTCCCAGTATCTCCTTTTCAGAGTATGATGGAGATGTCGGGCATACAATGACTAACGCCAGGGCCCCTTCAACGCGACTGGTATACACTCGTGGAAAGTTTTTAGCAGTTGGTGTCATGCTGGACATGAGGATCCTGTACACTGTTCTATTTCAGTTATTTTAACCTTTCTTCAAGCACTGCTTTCTCAGGGTCAGTCTCTGTCCACTCTGAAAGTTTATGTTGCTAACATTTCTTGTTGGCATGTGGTGCTGAATGGAGAGACAGTAGCCCATAACAAAGACGTTTCTTTGTTTCTGAAGGGTGCCCGGCGCTTGCACCCTCCCTTACGCCCTGTCGTACCTGTGTGGGACCTCTCTCTTGTCCTCACTGCACTGCAATCTCCCCCATTTGAGCCCTTGGCAGAGGTGAGCCTTGAATATTTGTCAAAAAAGACTGCCTTTCTCCTTGCCATGGCTTCGGCGAAGCGGGTGAGTGAACTACATGCGCTGTCTGTTCACGAATCCTGTTGCCGTTGGAACCCAGCTGGCTCTGGTTGGTAATCGTCATCCATTGCTTTAAGCACCGCCTCTGGCGGTCAGTAGGGATGAAATAGAACGAAAGTTATGACTGTAACTACGGTTCTATTAATCCCAGATGACCGCCAGAGCGTTCGGTCCCTCGAAATCATCGTGTTTTGCGAGAAGATTAAGGGACTGAGCTCTCATTGTCACGTGACTATATAGACTTACCGGTGTCATCGGGGGTCACATGTGACCATGTTGGTATACGATTCTCGACCTGTGCATGCGCAAGAGTGATCATTCAGTGCTTTAAGCACCGCATCCAGGATTCATAGAACCGTAGTTACAGTCGTAACTTTCGTTTTTCTTCTACAATAGGTTATCTCTTATGTGGACACATGCTGTTTTTTTTTGTTTTGTTTTCCATATGTCAGTAATACAGTGAGGAAACTGGACAGAAAATAGAATCTGTTCTTTTTTAACTGAATTTTTAAATAGAAATTGTTTATTTAAGTGCATTACTCGTAATCTGTATTTTTGTTTAATTTGGATTTATTTTCTTTACAACTTTCTGTATAGAAATGCTGACAAGTTGCACTTCCTTGTATGATGTACTGTAGGTTTTATGGTAAAATTCTGGTAAGAACAGTGACCAGTAATTTACCATATAGTTGTGGGGTTTTTTTTATAATAAAATGTCAATATATCATACAGTCTGGCCGGGTTTTTCACTTAAGTAGATATTATGCCTCAGGCAGTGTGACCGTATTTACTACGGCAAAACCACATTTTAATTTTTATTTTACAATAATTTATGAAATTCTGTATTTTACCATATATTGGGAAATACGGTAAGATACTGGCAGTTTTGGTTGCCAGAATTTTACCGTATAAAGACAGTAAAATTCTGGCAACCACAGCTGCCAGTTTTTTACCGTAAATTAAGGCTGTTCTTTTTACAGTGTGGCCCCCATTTATTTTCTTTTTTGTTTTGGAGATGTATCTTGTCCGCTTACTCTAGAACTTTCACAAAGGTTTTTAGAAACTCTGTATCTATCCTTTGCCTTGTCAATCTTTACAGGTATACATTAGCTTGAAAAGAATGGCGACCTGTCCAAGGTGTACCCCGCCTCTCCCCTGTTGACCGCTGGTGATGTGCACCAGCAACCCCCTACCAGCCCCAATGGGTTAAGGTGTAAAAAAAATGGATGGATTGAAGGATGGATGCAATAGCTCGAAAAGGTCACAGTAAAGGAGGTCATCCCATAACTGGGGGTTGCTTTTTTGAACCCCCGCTTACTCTGTTTCAGTTGTTGAGCAACGGAAACCGATTTACCTGCCTTGCCCGATTGTAGTGGGTAGAAGAGGCCCAGTGAAGTTTGTTCATGGCCTCTCTTCTGTCAAACTGCCTAAGACCAGTAGTGGTTACAATGTAGAAGCTTACCACCATTTGCACGTAAATGCGTGTGCAACTGTGTGTGTGAATGTAGTGTTAAGTGCTTTTGGAGTCACAAAACAAGAGCAGACCATTTACGATGAACCATAAAACTATGATCAAAGAGTCATAAAATACCAATATTATTTCTGTGTTTTGTTTTCACTTCACCGTGTTGGTCAAAGACCATCTAACTCAAACTCATAGACTTAAATTCACAAAAATTATCTGAAAGACAAATATTATCCTGAACTGTTTGGTGAACTATTTGTACTTTGCCTAGATGCACAACTACAGAAGCTGTCTCTCACACCCACCCACTCAAGCAATGTTAGGCATGTTAATTTGACTCCATTGCTTTGAAATATTATAATTAGATTTAAGTATAGGTATTTATTTCTCATAAAGTACCTTGAGATTATATTTGTTGTCAATCAAATATCTCATCATCTCTTCTCATTATAGACAAGTTGGTGCTAGTCATTATCCTGTTTCTGACCGTTGGAATGAGTGAAATCAAGTCACTGTTTTTGTATGGTCACTAAACTTCATTAGATCTAAGATGTTTTATCAACAATGTGGCCAGCCTTCTTACATGGGAACATAAAATTTTCCCCAAGCAAAGGGATAGGTGGGGAAGACAAAAACTAAGTAGAAATAAAAACTAAATAATTCAAAAACAAACATATCATGTAACCCTAAAACCAACCAGCACACGATCAGGACGAGGTTACTACACCATCTATTTGAGTCTATTAGGACAAACTATTAAGTGGGACAAAGACACATTAGTCCCTTTTTGTTTTGCACTTTATTACCATCTAATGCAAGTAGTTGGTAACAACCTATAATTATGATAAAGAGCATAGCTTGGCTCTGCAACATTAAATTTGGCCTTCTTGTGACTTGGTTTATGTTGGGCTGGAGGAGCCCCATGGCTGCCAAAGGTGGGGACAACCAGGACAGCCCTCTACCCAAAAAATAGTCTGACCACTGATGTGACTTCTGATTCTGAGTTTAAGCAGCTAAAGTAAAGCATAAAATGCATGGTGCTACAGGTAGAAAGGGAAAAACATCCAGCTGTAATCTGTCCCTGTGCTCTGGGTCAGGCAGACTCTCCATCACTTTGACATAAAGAAATAATAATGTGACTGTCATCTGATAAACACACCTTAACGTGCAGGAATAGCCTATCTTCTGTTTGCTCTCCAATCCACTATAATCTACAGACTACAGCTGGACCTCTGTGTTCTCTGCTCTAAAGTCTCCAATAAACTCAGCAGTTTCTGTAAATGGATGTGGAGGATCTTTTCAACTGGAAGTTACAACTAGATTTCATCTGACTGGCAACTTTTGAAGGTTGTTAAATGTTAGTGGTTGCTCTGTTTCATAACTTCCTCTAGGCTGATGCTACTACCAGACAGGTCCTCAGCCTCGCATCTGCAGATCTGATTGATGGATGGAGGTCAGCAGATAGAATAAATGAATACTGCTGTAGAACTTCATCTACTAAAGGAAGGCTTAGTGCATGTAGGAAGGCTCAAATCTAAACAATGAACTAATTTGCTTAATACGCTCTGCAGGTTTTTGGCAGAAATGTGACGCCATAAAGGACACAGTCTGAGAGGAGCCCATAGAAGTTAAAAATATAGAAAATAAAGCTCTTCTTGCCCTTACCCTCTGGAATTTATAAAAAAAAAACTAGCCAGTAAAAAAACTCTCGTTAATGGGTTCAGCTGACAGGGACAAGATAAACACACTCCTAGCAACGGCATTCTGTAGCCATTACGAAATTCATCAAGCCTTCAGTATGTCATCAGAACAGCATTCCTCTATCAGTCATTTAACAATGATATATAATGAGATGTATAAAGGATTTCTCAAGCATGAATGAGAATCAAAGCAACACTAAAAGTGTGCTTTAGATGAGAGAATAACACTGAGCTCAAATTAGTACATTTTATAGTGCTTTCATTGTATCTATTCAGATTTTCCTTAATGTCATTGAAAGGTAAGCTACATACTGTAAGTGATCATTTGCATAAAATTTGAAAATGGTTTTATCAAATATAAATACAAATTATACTTAAAGCTGCAGTATATTACTTTTACAAAAAATATATGTTTGTTAAAACTGTCATTATGTTGCAAATATAAGACAAAATGTGTGAAAAGATCAAGCTCCTCCACCTTCTCCCTGTGCTTTGATTGCTGTCTGCAAAAATACATCACAGTCAGAAACAGTCAGTCGGAACCAGGAGTATTTTAGCACCGTCATTGAACCTCCTACAAATCAGTTCCTCTCAATAAAAATGTATGAAACTTTAACAAAAACTGCAGGTGAATGTAACATGTTTGTTTTTCATTCACTGGGTATAGAATCCAAAGATTTTACTCAACTAAGTGTAGTGACACTTTATAATAAAATAACTTTCTCCCATCTCTCTACTGCATCCCTGGAGCTCAGCCACAGTGATCTTTGGGTTCTTCTTTACCCCTTTTTAAAGCTAGTGACGGTCCATCTGAATCCAGACTTCGAGGCTTGTACCGAGTAAAAAGTGGGCGTGTCCGATGAAGCCCCGCTTCGAGGCTTGTGTTGTCTTGCTGAAAACCACGTGACAACAAAGGAGGCCTCGTATTGCCTGGGTCATGGGATTGCTTCATTTTGCGTGTCGGTTTTCAAAATAAAAGCACGATGAGCCGCGCTGCATCATGGGTTGTTGTCCTTTTGGTCTCGCATTAGAGAGAATGTCCTCGCTGCAGCAAACAGAAAGGGGCGGGACGGACCACTGTCAGTCCCATACCTTATATGGAAATGGGACTATTGCATTCCGGAAGTGAGGGGGGCGCTATTTCCTGTATTATCCGCGGTCTCCCGTTTTTATTTTCTTTTGAAATCTGTGATATATCTTCACCTTTAGGAAGGAGTTTCACTCTCAGCATGTATTTGAACTTCAATATTTAATTTACTTACGGGCAGCTCACAGTTTTTAACAAATTCTGTAACTTTCGGTGTTCTTCTAAATCTGCTCCTTAGTCGCATCTTTTCGAGCCTACTGCTGCCTCTAGTGGCCTGGCGGGGGTAACACAACTAATATGAAATTATGAAATAACACAACTAATAATGAAATTATTTTGTAACCTTGTCTTGATCTCTGCCTTGCCACAGTTCTTTCTCTGAGCTCATTGGCCAGTTCCTTCCCCCTCTTGATTCTCATTTGCTCTTACCTGCAGTGGGAGCTCTTATATAGAAAGGTGTGTCCCTTTCCTAATCAAGTCCAGTCAGTTTAATTAAACACAGCTGGACTCCAATGAAGGAGTAGAGCCATATCAAGGAGGATAAGAAGAAATGGACAACATGCGAGTAAAATATGAGTGTCATAGCAAAGTGTTTGAATACTTATGATATTTCAGTTTTTCAGTATTTCAGTTTTTCTTTTTTAATAAATATGTAAAAAAAAAAAGTAAACATAAAAACTACATTTGTTTTTTTTATGTCAAGATGGTCTGCTGAGTTTACATTCATTAACTTTTTTATTTTAGCAAATGCCTGGAATTAAAAAGTGTGAAAAATTTAACCCTTGTGTCTAGAAATGGGGTCCAACTGACCCCAAACATGTATCATTTGCCACAGTCCTCTACGTTTGCCTCAGTCATTTCACACTCAAGAGTTAAAGGGGTTTGAATATTTTCCATTCATAATAAAACCTGGAAGAATAAAGTTTATGATGTTTCAGCCCAGTAATCACCAGAGCCACTTTTTATTTTCATCCTGGACTCTCCTACACTTTCACAGATCTGCTAAGGATATCTTGCCCAATCAAGTTAGTGGGTGTGTGTCCTCTGGCATCTCTAAATGTTGGAATACAAGGCAATATATCTCAATAAAGAAAAGGTGGCGAGTCTACATCCATTGTCTAAGTTCAGCTTGTTACCAGAGAGCTCCTTGTGTGTGTGTGTGTGTGTGTGTGTGTGTGTGTGTGTGTGTGTGTGTGTGTGTGTGTGTGTGTGTGTGTGTG
>CAEGAF010053522.1:0-23746 GCA_903067075.1 Micropoecilia bifurca
TTTAAGACTTTAACTCAAGTAACATTTCAGTCAGTGACTTGGACTTTTACCAAAGTCATATTTTGGAGAGGAACCTATACTTTTACTTGACTCTGAGATGTCAGTACTTTATACAACACTGGTCATTCTCAAGTTATTTGCTCTGTTTTCTCACCTGTTCAAAGATTAGTGTGTATAATTTTCTAAAGTCTACAGTTTGAATGCACTCAAATTAAAGGTTGCATATCTCTCAAACACTCAGTCCGATATTTGTTTGCAGTAAAGGATTTGTTGTTTGATCGCTTTCACGCAGGGCGACTTCCGATGTTCCGGTGCGGCGTGGCGTAGGCCGCAGGACGACGTTCGTGAGGCCGGTTTCCTTCCGGTCCTCCTGACCCCTGCTCCAGCACCACTCTAGAAGATTAAAAGGGGGCCGAGGTCGGGTGGAAATAAAGACGTCAGTGAAGAGAGACACATGTTAACACCTGGTCTAATATATCTCACTAACGTGGTGGAAATGCTTCCTGCCCGTGGAGAGGTTTTTGGCTTTCCATCTCGAGTGTACGGGCCGAGGTAATGTAATTGAGACGCAGAAGATGAAATTAGTGCATCCTTCAGAGGGTACTGGTGATGAGAGTGGAGGCCGTTTCAAGAATAACTCCCATGCGTCTGAAAAAGCACACACACACGGAAGAGGGAAGTCTAGTTGGCTTTACTTGAATTAAGAACCTAATTAAGTTATCAAAATGATTATTTTGGTGTTTCATAAAAATGGGACGATGGGGGCAAACAAGGATTGGACTGAGTCAGATGAACACATGTTCTACTTATGTTGCATTCCTTATGTGAAACCCAATCCTGAACCCAGAGACAATGTTTTTATTTTCATTTATTCATTTTCTTTTTACAATGTGGGCATGTTCATCTGAGAAGTTCTAATATTTACTAAGCCACAGCAATTTTGAACCTTGACTTGTGGTAGTTTTCTCACTTCTGTCCAACTAGCTGAAACATAATAAAGGGACATGACCGGTGTCTCTGACTCAATACTTTGGAAGCATTTTATTGCTTTTTATGGATGAAGCAGCCCAGTGGTGACGCTATTCTTGTGATGAATAGCTTCTGAGGACTCAGGCGGTTGGGGGGGGAGGAGGACTGTCCCGGGGCGGAGGTTTAACGCAGCCCATAAAGCAACACACAGACGAATCCCCAAACTATTAATATTAATAAACAACTCTTCTTTTACATTATTAACGTTCTTTTTCCACCCAGCAAATCGGATTTACGACGGCCCGGCGACGCACAAAATTTAGTTCAGCGGTGGAAAAAAATTTGCTGGTCGCCACGGAAGCGCCACCATAAATTGAGAAAAGTCCCCGGAAATGCCGTCATAAATAAAACACCGCAGCTCAAGGGACACGCCTAATTAGCTTTCGCTTTGTTGCAATTTAGAAGTGCGCTGCGGGGTGTTAACCCGTGACTATGATTTTAATTAATTACCTGGGGCTTCTTGAGGGTCCCGGATTGGCTTGTTATTTTTCTTTCTTTGCTTTTTGTTTTTTTTCCCTCTTCAAGGACATCCTGCTCTGTTGTTTTCCCAAAGTGGTTTAACTGTGAGAGTGTTCATGTATTTGGGTTTTTTCTTCTATTTTTTTGCAACTCATACTGTGTGAACACATAGTAAGAACACAAGAAAGGAATGAAGAGAAAGTAGCGACGGGGCCTGAAAGGGGCTCACATGGCTGCGGTGAAGACAATAGGAGACAAATAGCAGTGGATGTGACTGTAAACAGATGGTTAGGATTTAATCAGTGGTTTTTGTTACCTAAAGTTGTGTCAGTCATCTTAAGCACCTCAGCTGAGAGAAGCGGGCAGAAGCTTGGTCCAGAGAGAGATAAGACAGCAGCTTGGCAATCATGACTCAGCCTCAAAGTGGATTTCTGCCATCAACTCAATTTAAATAAAAACTTCTCAGCAGTTCAGTTCAATAGGGACATGATTTAATTAACCTACACTCCCCCACACCCCCCCCCCCCCCCACACACACACACACACATAATGTCTGGATTATTCAGAGGTGCAGAAACAAATGCTAAATTCTACTTTCCTTGTCACTTTTTTGATAAAAACTAAAGTTAATAAAAAATAAATATAAAACAGCTGTGTTGAAAAAGAGGTCAAAACAAAACTTCATCTCCCTCTGTGGAGGTCAAGGCTGAGCTCTGCCAACCAGCAAGGACCTCTTTTAGCTTCTGGATTATTCATTTGTTGGAAGGTCCACTGCTGCCCAAGGCCAGCTTTCTCTGCTGATAGTTTTTCTACTTTTAAATAAAACTCAAGGCTGCCTGTCAGGTGGCCAAGTCTAGAGGAACGTCTAAAGGAGGTCACTTTTGAAAAAGAGGAGCCTGACACCAAGGTTCATAGAACCATCAGATTTTATTTATAAACATATATAGCTATATATGTTTTTCTACTATTCATTTATGTCATTTGGGGTCACTTGAAAATCCTGACATGTCATGTCAGTTTTCATCACCAATGAAGTCTAATTTTGCTTTCATTTCTTTCTAAACTCCTTGAATTCTCTGCAACAGCCCTTCACACTAAATTGTTGTAAATAGAAAACAAAATAAATTATACAACAAAGGAAATATTTGTTTAATTGCCTTGGTGAGTTGAACTCCGGTGCTGTCTGCTCAGGGGAAAGTAAAATACAAGCGATTCTGGTTTGGCAGAATAGGAAAAGAAAAAAAAAACTCACCTCGATTTTTTTTTTCAATTGCTTTGCAAACAGACTAAAATTAGCATATTGTTTTTGTACTTTGGAAAAGCGTGTGAAATGTTTCACATAGACATAGCAGGAAGGAACATTGAGAGATGATTGGATTGTTTGCAGCTGCACTCGTCAAAATTGAAATCCATGTTTCAGACATGGTTAAATCTATAATATGCTGCTGGAAACAAACAGAAACACCTGGCATCAGTTCCTGAATTGCAGATAGCTACATTGAGAGATTATCAGATAAAACTTTGTGAATATCATTTAAAAGTGAAGGTTTAGAATAACCAGTAAAACTATTCATACTCTTTAAAATTTTATGCTAAAGTACATAATAACACTGTACATTATACTACCACTTTTATACATGTCATGCTGTGGGGGATGTTTTTCTTTAGCAAAGACAGGGAAATTGGTCAGTATTGGATATAGGTGAAGCTAAAGACAGAAAAATCAGGAATATAATTAAGGCAGTGCATTAGCATTAGCCTTTTCCCTAAAACAAGCTTTTTGGCTATTCCTTATGCATTAGCTATGTTTAGTATGCTGAATGGAGGAAGTGAATGTAAAACAACATGCTAGTGATTCCCCACATGTTACTGACAGCGTTTAGGCTAACATTAGCATTTTGGCTCATTTTAGCTTAACACAAGTTTACAGGGGTGAAGTTCACCTTCCAAACAGAACAACAAAACTAAACATACAGCTATATGTCAAAGGAAATTGTTTAAACCAAAGCGTATACCTATTTTAGGACGGTCCACTGAAAGCGCAGACTAGAATCCAAATGAGATTATGTGGATTTGAACATTGCTATTCACAAACACTCTCCAGGCAGTCAGACTGTTCTTGAGATAAATTGGAGAGAAACAATGGGTCATTTTCCCCCTAATTTTATACTTGGCAGTTATACACTTTCTGCTGGTCTATCACATAAAATCCCAAAGAAATACACTCAGCTTTCTGGTCCAACCTATCTCGATCTTCCCCAAGGGCAAGTAGATTTGCAGCAAGAAGTAGGACATAAAACTGGAAGCTTTTAGAGTTAAGAATACTTTTAACTGACGGTATAAATGGGTTTCTGAGCAAATTAGTTCTGCATCGTGTCATTAGTGTTCGTGGATATGAGATAAAACACAAGAAACCATGAAAAAAAAACCTCTTGCATACCACGGCATTGGATATGTCCTTTTTTTCACGTACTTCTGCAACACAATGGAAATATAGCCTGTTTGCAAAGACTGAGCTCATTTAAACGTGTTTATATGCAGCAGAAAAACTGGATCATCTTTTATTCATTGAACATATGTAATAAAATAACAAGGTAAAATGGAAACCTTGTTCTGGTTCATTTGCAGAACAACAAACCAGCACATGGCTGGCAAAGATGAGGGAAGAAAAACACATGTCAAATCGCAGCGGTTCACACATTATTTGTAGAATTTATGAGGTAAGCTGTACGCCAAAGTGATAGACGTTTTTATTGGTAGCTACCTATGGCTATTTGGCTACCAATACGTATGGCTAACATGGTAGCCACAGCTACTTTGGTTCTCACTAGTTACAAAGAAAAAATTCAATCCAACAGAAAATGAGTTATAAAAACTTAAACATAAACAATTTCATGGGTAGAAGTAAAAATATTGCCACTATTACCCTTCTAATTGATCTTTTTATGAAGTTTTAAAGATCTGATCTGATTACTCTATGGGGTTACAGTCTAACACAACAACAAAAGCAAATAAAGAAAATGTAAATTTTACAAATAATTCATATATTGTACATACAGGCACTAATAAAGCATTTAGAATAAATAAAAAAAAATACTTGTTGCCTCCTTTCACTTAAAACTTTAATGCTTTTATTTTTATGTATTCATTAAGGATTTAAATGAACACTATCTCAGACTCTTCAAATGTATTCTAGAGCATATAAATCACTGTTTGTAATAATAAATTAATGATCAGAAACGGCAATCCCTCCACACGCCCTCCGGGTTTTTGGTTCAATGGTCTTTCAAACAAGTCAATAACGGCTCTTTGCTGCTCTCTGGTGGAGAAGCACCAGATTTTGAATATCAGTCCTAAATAAAATCAGCTTGTATGCTGCGTCTACAACAAAACACACACGCAAAAATAAAATCTGCCATCTTTAAAAATAAATCTTTTCTCTTGTTGAGCGATAAATATATAAGTTCCATATTTATTTAGAGACAAACATTAACAACAAAACATTCACATTTAGAGATTGGTCTCTGCATGAGCTTTGCACACTTAGAGACTAATTTCTTAATACATATTCTTTTCAAATAATTGAACTTCATTTGGACTGAATGACAGCTTTAGTGAAGATCAACTTTTGAATCCTGGAAACAGATTTTATCCCACGGCCATCTTCATCCCAGACCTGTCTGCTGTGTTTTTTGGTTTTCGTGTTGCTGTTTGTTCGTTAATGCTCTTTAACAAACCTCTGCGGCCTTTACATAGTCATGCCATCTCTGTTAGAACTGAGGACTTGCATGATGGACTAATGTGAGAAAGAAGAACAAGTTACATAAAGAAAGAACCAGAGAAACTGGTGAGTTAATGACTGCAATGGTACAATGTATTAAGTCTTTTTCTGCAGATGTCAGTAAGACGACATCCAACGATGCAGAAAAGCTTTTGTTTTTTTACAGATTATTTGCCTCCATCTATACTGCCATGACATAATAACAGTCTTAAAAAATCTATAAACAAATAAATATATCTTTTATAAAAGTAACCTTCTGCAGCTCTCGGCAGTGTTTGTATCAAAAACGGTAAAAGTTCTCAACAACCAAGCCAGTCATGTAAACTCCAACAGATTTTAATTTATTTAAATATTTAAAAATAAATGAAAGAAAGAATATAACCAAGAAGAGTGCCTTTAAATCCAGGAGAGGCTTTTATTAGGATATCAAATCTTGATTTTTAGAACCGTTAACCCAAGTCACGATAAATCCTCCTTGTTCCGTTCTCGTTACTTTCGCTTAATGAATGTTTAAAAACCACCGTGGTGTTGTCTAACATAAGGACCACTGTACGGAGCGTGTATCCGTTTACGAGCCTGAAATAAAGACCACGGGTTAATTTTCGATTGGACACGTCCTCGCAGAGTTGACAAGGAGTGCAAACAATATTCTTTACAGCATGTCGTCAAAAGAAAAAAAAGAAAAATCAATTTTGAAAGCAGACAAATCTTCCACTGCGGAGAAATCAATTCACAAAGAGCAGGCTAATTTATACTTTTATTAGATTCATTTTTCATTCTTAATTTGGCTCAGGACTATAAGTGCCAAACACTCTGCCCAGTCCAAGCAGGCCACTGGGAGACATAACTCTTAAGATTCAAATTAACCTCTGAACGAGACTGGAGACTGGTCAATACTGTCTGTAAGGGGTTTAGTGTGTGTCCTCAAGAGAGCAAATCATCCTTATTCCACTTTATTTTCAACTCTCTGTAGATCTATAATGTCCAAGTGTTCTAACAATTCAAAGAACAAATTAAACCATGCATCACGTATCCTAAAATATTAAATACTCCTTTTGTACCTGCAACTCAACCCAAGTGAAAAAAAAACTTTACATTTGTCGCTAGATTGGAAAAAAGAGTCGGTTTCAATTAATGTGCTGGATGATTTTTCCTGGCAATCAAAACTTCAGAAATTGATTTTTAATCTGCTCAAATTGATGAAAGATACAGTTACTAATGAAAAAAGCTCACAAACTTCATAAACATTACACAACCAATTTCTTTTAATGAAAACAACAGATATTCTCAAAAGATCCCGAGTAGCTCGCTACATAGCAACACATTTCACTGTTAATGAAACAGTGAAATGGCCAGCAGCCATTAGCCAATACTGTATTTGCAATTAAGACATCAACAGCTGCTTCCTTTACATTCATATAAATAAATAAAAAATTTAAATAAAGCCATGCAACTTCAGCTACAGTATTTCCCTATGGTTGTTTGACCCAACAAAATACTACAATCCACCACTAACCACAGCTGGGGAATGGAGCGGAGACAACCAGCTGTGTTGTATTAGGCCCGGGGGGAAGGAGGATGACACCGTGCCTTCAGACTATCAAATTATGGTCAAGAGTTGCATAGGAAACATATGAGCCTACTGTTTTTGTTGCATAAAACCATTTTTATTATTTTTCTTTTAAATTGTTCTTGAAGTAGGAGATATCTTAACCCCAAAGTCCCTCAGCATAAAGGCTCCACTGTGACACACCGTTTGACTCATGAAGCAGCTTCAGTCACTGCCTTTCTATGTGCTTTTGAATACCAGGTGTGTATGTCTGGTAACTCCGTGCGACTACAATCATTTCAGTACCCAGTGCTGCATGTGGATCAGATGTGACCATTCCTTTAATATGACTAACGTGGCTTGTTTAGCTGGACAGGCAATTGAAAATTTGCGCGTCTGGCACACTGAATATTTAAAGCATTTTAGCTGTCGTTTCTTTATGGTGTTATGCGAGGGTTTATTTCATCATTATCAACGCTTTATGTTTACTGTCACAAATGTACAGCTTTTATTCCTGCGTAAAATAAGATTGGCTGGTGAAAGGCATGGAGCTTAACTGGATCTAAAACATGGATTGAATAGAAACATCAAAGAAATCTGGCTATATATTTTTTTTTGCACAAGACACACAGATGTAAAGATGAGACAAAATAATGTCATAACTCAGAGGAATTTTAATCTGTGCATCTCTGAAGTAAAGAAAAACATCTTGAGTAACATGTGGCATTTTGTAATTGGATTACATTCGACTGATCTGCCAACAGGAGCCAGCTGAAGCAAGTACCTCTATCGTTTAAATACGTACCCTTGTTGGTATTTTAATAAAATCTTATCTCTTAGCTTAGACTGTGGGTCTGCTGGCCCGTCCCAGACGGCTCACGCATTCTGTGCCAGAGGTCTTTGCATACAGTACAAACCAGGACAGGAATTTTCCAAATACGGAAACGGCCAGATAAAAATAAGAGCTGCTCGACTTCCCGGTCTTGACCCCGCGCAGTGCAGAGCCGAGCAGAGCAGAGGGGAGCCAAATATAACTTGGTGGTTTCTCGTGTCTCGCCTCTCCAGCAGCTCGCCGGTTCCTCGCCGCGTCAGTGTAGAACTGTTGCTGTCAACCGGAGCCGCAGACCTCAAAAGAGACGAAGCCGCAGCCTTGAGCGAGGCTGAATAAATACAGTAGTGTATTATTACACAAAATTAACTTTAAAAACTGCTTCTTAGTGCCAGCGGAGTGAAACAGCACAGACTCGTTTTGTGCATCGTCTTCAGAAATGTCAGAAATTCGACTTCAAAGGAGACTTGAAGCGTTTGTAAACCATTTAGGATGAACCACAGCTTGTTGCAGAGACGACGCGGTCCGCTTGTGCTTTCTCCTCGGAGTCTTGCTGAATGGGAACCGTGGCGGAATCCTCAGCAGGTTTCCTTCATGGAGCGCTTGAGTAGAATAAGGTGTGAAAGGTCCTCATCAGAGGCCCATTACACCGTGTGCTCTGAGTGGTCCAAAGAGGGGGGGTGGACCGTAAACCTCCATCTATTCTATTGTTAGTACTTGTTAATCCCAAAGATCCGAACACCGTGCAGCTGCGGCAGTTTGGGAATTAGCACCGTGAGCAAAGACACGGTGTTGACCACAAAATGGACTCTGTCGTACTTTGTGTAGAAGCTGGTTAATATATACCTGAAGCAAAAAGAGAAAGGAGATGGAGAATATGAGTTCAAGGAGTTGTCAGAAACATGTTCAACATCACAGATTTTTTTATTATTTTGGTAGAAGTCGACCCTTTTCTGTGCTTAAAAGCTGAGGTTGTGGCCAGATCTGCAAGAAAACAGTACAAACGGTCTTTCTTTGGGTGACATTTCATGCTGTTTTTACATTGTACTTCAGAATCATTAGATGCATATTAATTGATTTTAATGCAATTAGTCTTTTTTAGCATAAAAATGTGATTCACTCACACTGGAGGATTTTCCAGCAAGAATGACCGTCCTACCATTTCATTCAAATGCGAATGCAGATTTTCACTCCAAAAACCCTCATTTTTGGATTGGCAACTAAATTTGCTTTATGTAATAATTGATAATTAATCATTTATTTTTAACAAAACCAATAATAAAGGTAGAATTTCTCTTAGTTAAATTAACAAGTCAGGGAACCGCTTGAATCAATGAGTTACAACAACATTAAATTTCCAATTGGGATCAATAAAGTATTTTTGAATTGAATATCAGAAATTATTATACAACCAACATTCAGTCTTTTTGTTCTCACAACACCAGCCTAATGCGGTGATTTTACAAAGCACTTTTCTCTAAAAATATAAAAATGAAAAATAAGCAAACTGATCAAATCAACCACCTAATGAATCATGATAAGAAAACAAAACAAAATATTGAGAAATAACTCATAGACCAATTAATCAATTAGTACAACGTTAGAACAGCAATATCACAGTTCAGTGAGGATGTGCAAGTGTTAAATTTCTACATGTAATGATGGGAGGGGATTGTCTTTGTTAGCCGTAGCTTCCAAAGAACCAGCAGTTCAGATGGCTGCGTGTGTGAAGCTCAGCTAACAAACCGGTAAGCTAATGGCTAGGAATAACAATGGACACAGTTTGTAAATAGCAGAAAATTACATCAGACAGAATTGAAAGCTGACAATTTAACGAAGTCGCGTCTAAAACCGTCAATCTGTCAATCTGGCTTTAAATTCACTCAGGCAACTCAAGACATTTTGCAGAGTGTTCCACGTTATGGGACCCGGCAGGCAAACGTCTTTCTTCCCCAAGTTCGGAGCCGACATTTGGAACAGAAACCAAGAGCAGATTATCTTTTGTGCTTTTTTTGAGTGCTTTTTTTTGAGTGTGTGAGTCAAGATGCTGCATTTCGCTATAAATCTCAGGGCCGAATGATAACTTGCATCGATCTATTGAAGAAAATGGGGAGAAGCACAAATATACAAAAGGTCACTATAGTTCAACACAGATAAAAAAGTGGCAGCAACAAGTCACTTTTTAATAAAAATCTAGTTTTACTCATATTCATCTCAATAATTGAGGAAGTCTTCCATTAACATACCTAAGTATTTATAGGAACTGACAATCTATTTGTCCTTTCCATCCAGAGTAACCACAGCAAGAATATATGCAATCTAACTTTAGAGCTGCTTAAAATAAGAAGCTTTGTCTCAAACGCATTTAGAACAAGCTTCAGCTTAAGTACATTATCCCAAAAGACACTAAAAGCAGCTTGTAAGTGCTTCATGGCCAGTTTGAGAAACAATGCAAAGCAAAGAATGACGATCATCAACATTAAAAAAAGGTGACAATTTCAATCAGGAACATTTTGATCCTATGTATTTATCTCCATATCCACCCAACAGCTACATTTGTAAATAATAAATTACAAAAACATAACGAAAGTAGTCTCCTCAAAATACAGAGTAACAAAGATGACGGGTGCAGGTCATTTTGTCCCTTTGCCCTTTCATTTTATTTATTTATTTACTTATTTTGCAGTTTTGGTCTTTTCTGATAGAGCTTTTTGCTCCATCTGCCACAGGACATTTAGTACCGACCTAGCAGCTTTTTGTAGTCATCTTGTTACCTGATATGACGTTCTACATTTTTACACCTCACTCGTGATTTCATTTAAGGCGCAATTTCATTTTTAATTAACCAGGCACCACTAGGTGAGAACTGAAAACGCTCTGAGCCGTTGCCTTGGAAACCGCAGCACATTTAAGGTCTCCACAGACTTACGACTTCCTGCACTGCTGTTTCGTTCCCGCGCTGACAAACTACTTCCTGTCGCCGCTGAGTGCAAAACAAGACGACAAATGCGTACAGAAGCACAGTGTACACCTGCAGAGCTGCTCTCATTACAGTATTCTTGCTGAGGCTGCAAATCCGACCCAGGAAACCAAAGTGCCTCCTGTAAACTGAACTCTCATGATAATGAGGGAAGAAAAAGCCAGGAAAGCACTTATGGGTGCACCTGCGGAAAACCCAAGTCCCCTGTCAGTTTGTGGGTGTGGAGAGTGACCACAGTGATCCACCGGCCCGCTTCGCAAGAGTGAAAGGTAGCGGAGAGCAGAAGAAGAAAGAAAACGGATCAAGGGGACCTCAGCAACGAGGGGAGAACGGGTGGGTTACTTACAGGACAATGGGCGTGATTGTGAGGAACTTTCGCGAAGCGGTGAACTGGACGCCGTAGTCCATCTGCTCCCAGTGGGTCAGGAGGCGAGCCTTGCCCTGATCCGGGGTCTCGAAGGGAGTCCCTTTGACCGTGTGAAGCAGGAGGTACATGCACTGCAACGAACGCACAAACAACCGGCAAGTCAGAGATATTAATAGGAAGAAAACTGGGAAAATGTGGCATTTTCTCAAAGTTTAAACTTAAAAGCAAGTCTGGTGCAATTGGTGAGAACAACACCTCTAAACATGGCATGTTCATTGTAACCGCGGCCTTAATTTGAACCACCAAATAAACACTTTCAATAAAAATAAAAAAAGTAAAGCGGAAGTAAAGCCCCTCTCACCAGATTGTGGATGAGGTTGGTGAGGGTCCAGACGACCGGGACGCTGACGAAGGGGATGCTGAGCAGGATGATGTGAAGCAAGCCGATGCCCAGGATGTAAGACAGCCAGATGCCCCTGCTGTTCATCACCCGGGTGTTGGGGTTCACCTCGCTGTGCGCCGTGCCCACGTTCATGGCGGCCTGCGCCGACGTCGCTGGGATTTATCTGATACAACATAAACAAAAGTCCACTTGTTCACAGATATGACTTTTGCTTGGTTGCAGAAGGTAATTATTTAACAGTTCTTGTTGATAGATCACAGGACAATGACCCAGAGTCTCATTAGGCTTTTTTCGTTTTTGGTAGTCCTATAGACTTCAGGGAAACTTTGTCCAACAGGGTGAATTGATGAGTAAAGTATGAAATCATGACACTCGAAATGTGTTAATAAGTCATGATTTTATTCACAATAGTCCATGTAATATTATTTATGCCCTATTTTATTGTGATGAAAAAAGATTTGCGATATGCTGCACAGCCCTATGAAAAAAAGGCATTATAAAACATTTGGTTTTAATGAATCACCAAAGTAAAGAAAATTAAATTCTGGCGATTTTAGGTAAAATTTCTGCCAACAACTTTTTCCAGTTTAACTCATGATCATAAAGTACAATACATTAAACACTGGGTTTCTTTTGACTTGTTGGTCAAGTACAAGAAAATCTGTTTCTTTTTAAACCTTAACCTTGCCTTAATTGAAGGCATCTAAACTAAAAACTTAATAAAAAAACTTTTGAAATGAAAAAATGAGTGCCACTTTTTGAATTAATAAAATAAATTATGTTTTACATAAGAATTTGTTGAAGACCATCATTAAAGCAGTGACTGCTTAGACAGCAGAGCATAACTAGTTAATCTTCTGCCTAAACGTTGAATTTCTCAGTGACTCTCTTTGTAAATGCAAGATTCATTAGCCATTCCAGGCGTCAGACGGAGAAGTAAAGCAGAACAAGGTCATCTGGTCGCAGCCTGGGGCTGTGAAACAATCCGTCTCCACATTTGCATTTGGTTGAAACCCTGAACTTAGTTGAGTCAGAAATTTACTTGCAGTCTACCTAGACATTAGTACCTTGGAATACTTATGATCTTATACATATTCTGAGCATTCATCTTAATTTATTCCATTTTAGTTTGCGGTCTTATGAGCACCAGTTACTCCATATATTTTTTATTTATTTATTGCTAAAAGTTTAGAACATTTTGGGTGATCCATCTAAAAAATAGAATACCCATTCTGAACACACCATCTCCACTATGCAGCATAGTGACGGCACCATCATGCATGGGGCTCTTTGTTGTTGTTGTTGTTTTAACAGCTGGTCAGTGTCTATGGGATTATGGAATGAGTCAGTGGTAAAGAAAACCTGTTAGATGCTGCAGATTACTTGCATTCAATAAAATACACTTAGGTTTGTGGCTGAATTATGGCATAATGTGAAAAAGTTCAAGGGGCCCTCAATATTTTAAAAAAGTGAATAAAAAGCGAGTCTGCCAGACCATAACAACAATTTCAGTAACGGAAAAACAGCTTGAAGAGTCACACATGTCAAAGTTTTTGTTGTTATTACAAAAAGTAACCTATAGAGGCGAGATAAAGTCCTTAGAAAGAGAGAAATAACAACTTTCTGCCGTCAGCGAACCCAGCCTGCTTTCAAACTTACTTACCTGCAAACTGAATTACCTCAGACTGAATGTCCTCCAGCCCAGTCAGCTGGAGGGAAGATGAGCCGATTTCTCTCCAGTGCAGTGAGTTTCCACTTACCGGGTGGAGAAAGTGGTTGACCTTTGACCCGTCCGGGGGGGGGGGGGGTGCAACAGTCCGTTATCACTGGTTTTCGTGTGATCTGTGAGCTCAGTTATGTAACCGGCAGAGGTCCGGCTGCTCCCCTCTGTCTCTTCCCGGCTCTCCCCCGAGCTCCACGCGGCCGCTCAGAGCGGAACCATCCGCACGGAGAAGCGCAGGTCAGCGACGCTCCGCTTTCCGCGCACCGTCCTCCACGACGCCAGCTGGTGACAACACGGCGCGGTCCACAAAGAGCCCGTGACTGATAACGTTCGCTCTCACGGACGCATGTCTTCGCCGAGGCTTCGCTCATCGCATTTTGCAGCGGTTGGTTGGCTGGTGTCACGTGGGGGGGAGTCGAGCAATGAGCGCTTGCTACCGTGAGCCGTCGTGGACGACGCCCCCCCTTCACGTAATCCAAGAGAGGTGGGATTTTAAAAACTGAGTGTCGTTCAGGGCTGACATAAATTATATATATATATTTATGTACAGAACTTTTTGTGTGTGAGAGAGTGTGTTTAAAGCTACAATTTCTTAGCTTCCTAAATTTATTTATACATTTTTTAACTCTAGTGTTTCAGCTACTATGGGAGCTAGCTCTATTGTACAACACATGGATGTAGTGTTCCTTCATTCATACATTTTCTAACCCAAAATTCCTCACATTTCCATTGTCAAACTTTTAGTTTCAAGGTGATATTTCTACAGAGATGAATAGATGGATGGTAAATGCAAATACATAATGGGGTGGATGGTTAAATGAATAAACTGAGTAAGTAGTATGGTGCAAAAAGGCTTACAATGAATCTTTGATGATCTCTTGAACTGCTGTTGCAACAGTTTATATTATATAGTGGCTTATCAATGAAGGATCACCAGGTAAATCATTCAACAAATGTCCTGTACATGTGTTCTCATCCCATTGAATCAGCATCAAATACACTGGAACAAATTGACCTATTAAAGAAGGGGTATCATGCTTTTTTTCAGTCACACATAGTGCCATTTTATAGCATAATCAGGTGACTATGTTGCCTGCAGTTGCTTTGAAAATGTTGTATCTATCAAAACAATTTTGACTTTGCATCAAAGCCATATCTGGTGCCTTGAGATTAGCCTCTGTCTCTTTAAGATCCTCTTAACCTTCCAAACACTCCCTGTTCAGCACATTGTCACAACAATGCTTTTCCGTGCTGTACATTGATGCTGTTCACAACTGTTCTTAAGTGTGCTGTGGTTTGTATGATCATCTATGCAGATTCCACCAGGTGCTTCCCAACTGCTGCTGCTGCTGCTGCTGCTAGTCTGGTGGAGCTGTGAGGAAGAGGTTCAGGGTGGGCCAGGGTTGTTGGGTTAATTGGAAGGTAGCCCTTTTGTACAAGATCTATCAAAGAGAGACTGAGTGTGGCAAAGCATCAACAAATAACAAAAATGTACATCATACGATGTCTTTCTATTCTAAATGTCCATTTCAACGTGTTGATGAGGTGTGCACTGACAAAGTTTCCATTCCCCTTTAATTTTAAAGTAATAGTTGCAGGATTCTCAAAACATTTTAAAGCTGATTGTCAGATTATTCAAGACTGCATTTTATGTTTTAGAAAAACTTTGTTTAGTTACCACAATCCACCAAGTTATAATGACTATTTGTCAGGGAATTGAGTTTTTGATTGGTGCTTTGTTGGAGTTGGAAGCTCTTTACTCCTTATGTAGCTAATGTGAGAGAGGACCTTGCTGAAGGTAAAAAAAATAGAAAAAGACTGACAGGCTTGATCCTTTGGTCCCAAAATCGAAGAACAAGGTTCAAAGATAAGTCCAAATGCTAATTTAGGCCAACAGTAACCTGAGGCCTAAACTATGTTCTGCTTGCATGCAGTGTTATGTGAGACCTACTCTTTCTAAGAGTAACCCCCCGAGTTGTGTGGCATCAAACAGGTTTGACTGGCTGACAGAGAACCATCTCTCATGTTCACACTGCCTCAGGTGTATTAGACCGGTAAGCTATGTAAACTTAGAACTCTAGTAAATGTGAGCCCCAAATGACAGTGGTATGAAATCATTATTGGCAATGGAACAAGGGAATTTTTTGGGGGGGAAATGTTAAAATACACATGAAGAGGAGAATGATGATATAAACATTCAACAACTAATAAGTCTTTGATCCTAAAATATTGCTATTTGCTAGTAAGAATTTCCGCTTGCAACTATTATTCTAAGATGCTGGTGGAACAACTAAACAACTCTGCTTCAGATAAGACTTAAAATTTAGCAATTAATTTCTCTTAAGGTAAACTGAAAAAAAGTAATGTTACATGTTACAGTTATTAAAAAAAGAAATTTCACTCTTTCTCATTTCTAAGATTTTCTATATTCAATATGGAAAATGTATAAGTCTAACCTAAACTGTGCAAAAACACAATAACAGCGGTCTCTTCATTCAGAGGCTTCTTCAAATATGCTGTAATATAGACTGCTACAGGAGACATTAACTTCTCACAGCCATCAGCATCTACAACAACTCTTTCAAGAAAATGTTATGACATAAGCTACAACATTTAGTTTGTGTATTAATATATTTTATTTTTTATTATTGACTTGAAAAGTTTATATACTGTTGTTATCTATCAAGCGGAAATTAGGCTAAGGTGGATAAGGACTGTGTAAAGAAACATTTTTACCCCTGCTGCTGCCACCTGATTATTATTTTTATCAAATCTGCAGTCTATTAGATCTTCTTGGATGAGAAACATTTTAACCAGTTTGAACTTTACTGCAGATAACCGGTCGGATTCAAGTCTGTAAAGCTGCAACTGTATGTAAATATCAGAAAAAATTCGTTCCAGTGATGTATTTCACTCTTGATATCCAAAAAGACTTCAGATTTTCTTTGCCATCATTATCACAGGACTGGCTGCAGGAGACCAGCAGATGTCACCAACAACCCACAGATCTGATCATGATCTTCATCCCTGTCTGTTTTTCCACACTGCAATTGTTTCTCTGTAATCCTTGCTTATTGGAACAAACTAGTATAGAAAAGCCTTTTTTTCATTTTATAATTTGAGAAATTTACAGAGTTATTATCTTGTATCTCTTGTGTGTTTTAACAGTCATGAAAAACTAAAGTACATATATTGAGCATTATGTCCAAAATAAAACTGCTTTTCTTTAGTACCATAAATTTTGTTGAATAATTAAATCTAAATAGTAAAAGTATACAGTAGCAACAATGTTGAGTAAAGAAAAAAAAATTATTCTAGAGACTTAAAAAAAAGAAGAAAATTTAAATAAATTTGTATATAGTCTACTGTAGACATTAGTGCATAAAGTGTGAAACATCCAACTAAAATTGTAACCAAGCAATGCTGGGAGAAAGTTTACCTAAACGCAGAACTATTTGGCTGTGTTTTGTGTTTAACGTGTCAGTCGATGGTGCTGGGGATTTCTACACGGGTTGTGACAGGAATGACACTCGGAGGGGATTTCTCTCCAGCAGGGGTGGACTTGTGACCCAGACAGGCTAAGATGATAGCCTCGCTGGAAAAGGCTGATGCAGGGAGTCCATTATTGGCCCCGGAGGAAGCTGAGGATTAGAACACCAAAGAATTTCAATAAAAGAAGTGTCTGTTTGGGGGTAGGGGAGGGGCAGAAGGACGGTGAAGATGAGGTGGCGGGGGGTCCCCTCATTGTCCCCGTGGTGATTGAGAGCAAGAGGAGGGGAGTGGGATGGCATTGTGTTTGCAGCTTCTATGGAGAAGCTGGTTATTAGGGGGGATGGCTAAAAGAGGGGTGAGAGATGGGAAGGCTGTTGACTCTTCATCTTGTGTGAACAAAGTCCCTGGCACATAGCCCTCTTATCTCACTCTGTCCCGGACTCCCTTGTTTATGAGTCCCCGCCGGGGTGAGGGGAGGGACCCCCACCAACTCCAGCTTGCACGGCCACACATTGTAGAGCTTAAGTGTCCTTTAATTAGGCAGCCCCAGTGTCCGGCCAAAAACCGCTGCGGGTTTGGGCATTATGTCGAGCAGCTCACACGGCGACTCAAACTATGGAGCGATGGAGTGTTTGCTGCTCTAATGAAAAATATTTATTTGGGGGGCTGAACTCTTGTCATCTGTCCTAAAAAGTCCAGACAAAGGCATTTGTGTTATCTTTAACAGTGTTCCATTTCCAGGACACGGAACTCCTAACTGTAGCGTATCACTTCCAAATCTCAATACAGTCACAACAATAAACACAATTTACATCCTACAAACAGAACACGTCGCCAGATTGCCCTTCACTATCGTCATCAGGTATTAATTACTAAGCATTGCTCAACAGATGGAAGCAACATGAATCAACCACGACTCGGGCTCATGGCTGAATCCGCTCTAAAATCCATAGACGAGTGGGCTTCTTCCTCAAACCCAGTCAAACTCTCGCAAAATTGCCACTGAGATTTAACACGTACAAAGCACAGGATCCGGAGCATAAAGGAGGGAGGTGGACGAGAGGTACTGGGAATTTGCTGAGCTACTCCAACAAAATGAGTAATTCCTGGATGCTCCTTTGTGTGAGGAGCTTACACGATGAGAGCACTGAAAAGAGGAAGGAAAAGAGTAAAATATAGTGAAAGATGGAAAGAAAGACAGAGAGGACTGATGAAAAGGGCGGGATTGGGTATGTTCAGAAACTTTCTCGCAACAGCCTCAGTGTACTTAAATACCCTCCTAATCCTGGTTTTATTGGCTGCCTGTGTCCAGCCATGCTATTCGGATTGAGTAGGATTGGTAGAGAGGTGGGGGGCTTAACACATGTCCCTCTTTGTGGTAATACGCTGATTAGGCCTAAGAAAGAGCCGGACCTGGTTATGGCCTTTCTCAGGTCACCCTAGAAACCAGCACGGTAGGGGACCCCAGTGTTTGCCTCCCCCCTTCTCACAGACTGTGGTCTTCTTTTTCAGATATTTCTAAAAAAAAAACTCACCACAAGTGCTGTTCGTTTCCAGCGACATGGAGCTCAGTTGCTGCTGCCTTTCCAGACATTTTTGCGTTGCACTTGCAGCTTCGACCTGGGAAATGTGGTCTCAATGTTGTTCAGATTCAGACCGCAGACTGATTCCTTCGCCTGTAGTCATAAATAAGACCACTGACATTCTCCTAACCTACCCTTGGCCCTCAAATCAGTCTGTCGCTCCCACACAGCAGCTGTCATCCAAAGCTGAGCTCTGCACATTTCTGACGATGCTGTAACACACAACAGCATTCATAATCACAAACAGACGCGCCTCATTGTCAGCACCGCACTGACAATACCACATGTTGACTTGAGGGGGTGAAAAACGATTGGTTATAAAGGAGGATACTCCTGCCACAGCTGGTTAGAGGGAGCTTTATAAGTGTTACACCAGGACGTCTATCTGTTTCTACCAAATTTACCCCCCACATTCCCAGAAACAGGCGGTAGGTCGAAAGGTACTCAGTCAGGGCCGGTTTCCCAAACTTCTTTGTTACGGGGAAATGAAACACCAAGTGGGCGGCTGATGGGGTTAGGGAGGGACCCCACTACTGACTTCTAAGTTATGGTCACTGGGCTCTTTCCCTGCAACAGACACGCAATCTATTCTGCGGAAAGCATACACCCTGCTCCTGCTCAGCGACCCTCTTGGTTCACATTGCTAAGGTTCCAGAGGATGCCATCAGAAGGACAGAGGCCCTGTGGCACCTCAACACAGAGACCTGAGCTGTTTTCCTGAAGTATTAAAGGAGAAGTTGCATGATAACTTGTTGATAATGAGAAAATACTGAAACAACTTATAAAATTCTGTTTTTAAAAAATACTATGACATATGAATATTTAATTAAAAATATTTAACCTTTCTAGAAATACATTTTCCCCCTTAAAATGGTTAAATTGCACACAGAAGTAAAACAAAAATGGGTAAACATATTTATTTTGCATTTTATTCTTTAAACTTCAGACAGTTTGTTATATTCATTGAATATAATTCTCACTGATCACCACAGTGAGAATAAAAAAGCTGCCAGAGGCCTTGTAGATGTGTCTGTTGAGTGATAATAGAGTGGCTGGCTTATTTAAGGAATTTTACACAAGTCATTTAATTGAATGAAAAATAATAAATAAGTGGAGTACATCCAAAGCATTATCTACATGCCTAAGTCTGGTTGGCCAAACAAACTCACCCGCGTAGTAAACGCAAAATGCAAAAATTAATCTCTAAAAATTCTATAATGTTATCACAGAACTTACAGTGGGTTTTTACTACGGTGACATAAAAGTGTCTTTGTCTCTACAATCAGAGAGCGACTCCACAAGTGTAACTTTATAAATGGGTAAGCTTTGCTCTCTAAAAAAATTCATGAAGAATAGATGGAAATTTTCCAGAGAAAATGTAGCCAAATGCCAGGATTTCTAGATAAAATGGGTCACCAGGACAGTTAAAATCTTTTTATATAAACCAAACGCACAATATTGCAAAGCATAATAGTGGAAGTGTCATGTTTTGGTGGTGCTTTTGCTGCAACAGGACTTGTCCAGATAATGTCACATAGAAAAGCCACCATGAGTTCCACTGGGTATTACAGAGAAATATGTGAGTCATTTTGTAAAAATGAATAAACCTAAAGTACAACTGGAACCAGCTACATGACAATGACCCAAAGAAAAAATGACAGTAATTCCACCAAGGACTGGCTAAGAATGAGAAGTCCTAGGCATACTCAGAGCTCACAATTCTGTTCTGATTAAGATGTTGGAAAAAGGATTTACATGCAATAAACACCTCAAACGCATCACTGCTGAAATTGATTGGTGGGGCAAAATTTCCAACTAGTGACTCACTGAAGTTGAACTCATCGCAAGTCAACTTTTTCTTCACATAAAGAAACGCATCTTGTGAATATCTCTTGTTTAATTAATAGAACAAGTTTTGTTTTTGATGCTTTATGTTGAGTAAATCACTTGACTATATTTTTTAAATTAAAATTTTAATTATATCCATTCATCCATTATCTTACACCCTTTTCCCTAGTGGGTTTGTGAGGGGTGCTGGTGCTTATCTCCAGGGCGAGAGGCAGATGATACCCTGGGCAGATCGCCAGTGCAGCACAGATTAAATTAGACATAAAAACATTTCTTTTAAAAAGAAGAGAATATTTAATATATTGCATCATTTTAAGGATTTCCTACATATATGATCCTTGTACTTTTTTATGAAAAAATTCAGTGAAACGACACAGTTTAACTACACAATTTCAATTATTTATCTCAAAATTCCTAATGCTGCCAAATAATACTGTTTTAAACAACCTGATCCAATCGGCACCAGCACCACTAAAAAGTAAGAGTTAACTCCGTCTGGTGGTATGAAAAAGCCAATGGTCAAACATCACATACTGTGATCTGACCTAATTATTGTTTGTGCTGAGTGATGAATTTAGAGACAGTGATTTTCTGATATTTTAATACAACTTTTTGTTAGCGTTGACACTCAGGATTCAAAGTTTTGTGTGTTGTTTTTTTTTTTTATTATCACAAATTAGATCAAAAACTAAGCAGATTCTGATGGCTTAAATGAACCAACCCAAGCTCACCGTAAAGCTTTTCTTTCCTCTCTCCTGATTCAAAGTTGTTGTTTGATAAGCTGTTTATTGGTGCCAAACCAAGATTATGCAGTGTTGAAAATAGAAAGAACTAGTGGAAAGTTCCACTAGTTAAAAAATACTATGACATATGAATATTTGATTAAACACTCAATGCAATGTTAAAGTAGTGCCCACTTTAGTTTGATCGATTTTCTGATTTTCAATAACTCAATTAAAATATGTCTGTCCCTAGTTGGGGAATCTGTGTTGGTATTTAATTGATTGATAATTTATATTTGTTGTGTAATGATGATTTCAATGGCACCATTTGACAAAATGTACCGTTTATTTCTTTCTTGTTTTACAATTGGTGACTGATTTTTTTTTTAAATTTTTGCTAAAATGTTCTATACAAATAAACCTGACTTGATTCAACAAAGAATTGAAGAAAAAGATTTTAAAAAGTAAAAACTAAAATATATGAATTTATTCAAAACAAAGCACAAAAATGTGCAACATTTAGCTGCCTTGACCTGGTGAATACCTTAAAGCCTGCTTAACCGACACAAAACGTATAGTCTGTTTGTTTTGAGATAAGTCACATTCTTTCATAGTGTTTTGGGGGAAAGAAAATATAAAAAAGAAGTTAAAGTGGTTTGAAAAAAATAGGTTTCAACTAGAATGTGTTCAGAGAATATTTAATGTGCCCATAAAATTACTGTTAGAAAATTTAACACACATCAAATTATGTGTATAGGGAGAATTTAAACCTTACCTGTTGATTGATTATGGTGGGAAAGAAGAGCCTGCTGAGTCATGTGAGAACCAGAAACCTGAAAAATACTCATAATCAATGGTTGCCATGGCAATTCCCACCTTTTCTGGAGAAGGAGAGAGCATTCTATCAAATACGGAAACGGAAAAAGTGACTCTCAGACAAGCAGTCACTGTGCTAAAACTTTCAGGCATATTGAAAACAAATATTGAATCCTTAATGATAGAACCTTGTCGCTGTCCACATGTTTAAATAGTTTAGTTGTATGCAATTTTTGATAAAGGTAGTTAGAAGTTTTCTAACTTCCACCTTTGAGACAGAAATTCTGAGCTAAAATCTAATAGAAGTAAGTTCTGCAGTCTGTGGTGATTTAATCAAAAACTGTTTTTCCTGTTAAAGTGGAAGAAGACAAATGGATGTGAAACGCCAGGAATGAGAGCTTTTTTAAAACAAAAAGTATTCAAATTTTTTTAGGCTCAAACTCTAGCTAGTAAGAAATCTTCTGTCTGAAGTTGAACATTCATGATTGAATAAAAAAAAAGAAACAATTTGAACTGTGACTGTGTAAACTCTGTAAAAGGCCTCAAAGTGCCAATTCCAGTAAAAGCACAATTTTCTGACTGCATTAAACTTTTAAATTATGCATCTGCTGCGAAGTACAACTGGGGTGTAGAATCAAAATCTACAAAAAAAATAGTGCGCATTTGTATTCAGCCCTTTTATTCCGACACTCTTAATGAACTGTAATAAAATCAACTCCCTTCAGAAATGAACTAGTCAGTAATAGAGTCCATCTTTGTGTAATTCAATCTTAGTATAAATCCCTCTGTTCAGTGAAGGCATCAGTTTTGTTGGACAGCATTAGAGAGCAAACACCACCATGAAGAAAAACTCAGCAGACAAGTCAGGAGTAAAGCTGTTTAAAGCAGACCTGGATTATAAAATATTATCCAAAGCTTTGGACATTTTGCACTGAATTGTTCTAAATATGATTAAATATTAGAAAGGCTAGCACAATGTCTGCCAGCCTTATTCAGGAAAGTAGCAAAGATGTCCAATGTAACTGCAGAGATTTCCAACTCAGATATGGGAATCTGTTGACAGGACAACTACTGACAGTCATGCACTTCAAACATCTGAATTTTACTGGAAAGAAAGACTGGCAAAAAAATTAATAATTCAAATAACTTTTTGACCAATATGCAAAACATGATGCAGAATACAATTAAGACTGTGTGGTGGTGGTGGTTGTAGCCACAGCATCATACTGTCGGGAATATTTTCCTCCATGGGAAAAGGGAAACCGATCAACAGATAGAAAGATGGATGCAGCAAAGTATAGGACAATCCTGAGCGGAAAACTGACAACATCTTTAAGCTGGGAGACAGATTCAGCTTGAAGCACAACAAAAAAAAACACAGAAATTCAGACAGAGCTACAAAGGAAAGGTTTGGATCAAATAATGGCCAGGTCAGTCCTCTGGAGTTTCAAAAAGACTTGACAATCATGCTCAGAGAGTTTCATGGGCTTTACCTTAACTGCAGAGACATGTCTACGCAACATTACAGATAATGATTTGCATAAACCTTTGGGATCATCGTTTCACAATGTTGCATTATCATCACATAAAACCCCCGATGAATTACTTCATTTAAGACCATGGCTGTAATGTGACAAACTGAGAAAGCCACAGAGGTTGAGGCACCGTGTGCCGGTCATTGCGACCGATTTGATAATCCAGATAAGTCATCAGTACAGCCACGTTCCTTTGATCTTTGTCTGGGTGTCTTGTTTGCATTCGTCCTGATCAGTTTCCTTGTGGGTTTATCTCCTGCATGTTCTCTTCAGGCTAAGATCATCTCAAGTGTCCCACCCTCCTCCTTCACCCTCTGCCTCCCTCCCCATCACCCCGCCACCCACCTCAACCCCACTCTGTCCCACGGCTGCTCGCCTCACAGCCCCATCAGAATGACAATGGTATTGATGTAAAATGTGTCGCCTTTGGGCCGCTGGAGCACATAACCACCTCTCTGCCGTTTTATGGCTTTATTGTGGGGACCCCTTTCGTGCCCTCTTCTTCAGGCGGGTTGGGAGGATAACAGTTTGGACCTTCGGGGGGGGGGGGGGGGGGGCGCGGGCGGGGGGGCTGGGGGGGGGGGGGGGGGCGGGGGGGGGGGGGGGGGGGGGGGGGGGGGGGGGGGGGGG